>JBAWJQ010001374.1:0-124633 GCA_037783105.1 Bactrocera zonata | reverse complement strand
ACATAATGTTCCAGCGTATGGTCATCCTCCACGCATGCTCTGCATTTCGCTGAGTCCACTTGATGACCCGTTCTTTTGCCTGGAAGTAGGAGCTCTTTGGTCTGTCCACTATCAACACCTTAAAGTAACTTTGTGGTATACCCTGTATTGGTTGTGTTTCAACACCTGAGGTGCTCCTCTAATGTCTATTGTTTCAAACAAAACTCTAAGTAGCTGAATGACATGGGACAGCTTAGGGAAATTGTGTCTCTAACCACAACTTAACTTATAGCTGACTGCTAAAAAGAGAACCCTTAGAGTTGCAGAAATATTGCCAAATACTTTTGACGAACTCTGTAAAGATTTTTTATTTTACTTTTATTTTTACTCTTAACCCTTAACCCTTAACTCTATGCACATTTTTATAAAAAGTTTAAAAAAATAATCACCCATTTATGAACCTACTTAAAAATTACAAATGAAAACATCCAGTATACACTTCCTGGGAAGTAATATTGGCACAAGATTGTTCCGCTCTAATCGGGGCAGTTGGGGTCCTATTAAAAGCCCAAGCGGCTCCAGTATCAGTCCAGTTATTCACCTAACCCTCCTTAACACGAAATAACCATAACTGAAGTTTTTACTTCTTCTTCCAGCACGTGTAAGAATGTCTTCATTATATAATATTCTCCAACTCGCCGAAACCATGTTAGACTGTCGCGCCCGGCTTTTAGCAATGCAACCTAACTAGTTCTCTATTTAAATAAATTCCACATGTTTATTTCTTGTGAAGTCTCGCCTCAAATTTCCTTCGTAATCTCGTTTAAATAAATAATAAATAAAATAATGCTTTAATCCACTTAAAGGCGATACATATACTAACACATACATACATATGCACATATACACGAGTTTTCAAGTTCATCTGTTAAAGCACTCTTACCCTCTAAGGCTTTCGCCGACAAAGTGCTGACATTCAGATTCTTTATGCTGGTTTTATTATCACAATATATGCACTTACATATGTACATACAAACATACTTACAACTTAATTTATGTAATGTTCCTTCCCTTTGATAGTCTATAATTTTGCTCACAATGTGCTTTAATGTTTTCTGCTTTGTACCGTCTCCCTCTACCCAGTTTCTTTGGTCTACCCAGTTGGGCGCGGATTTCTTTACTCGATAATCAGCTGATATGAATTGCTGTTATTGCAAAGGAAATATTTGTATATCGTAAAACTTTGGTCTATCCATAATTGCATACATTAGTTATGAAAGTGTGCACTGAGGAAATGTATGTTTTATCGCGAAGTAAAGTTCTGTTGCTAAGGAAAATACTGCACAAGACTAAGAGCGTGCGAATAGGTTTTTTGACGAAACGTTGACAAAATTTTCACTGAATGGAACTACAGTTATAGTTTATAGAGTTCTTTACTCGTTGATCTTAACAAATTTTATCCGAAACTCACTCCGACAGTGTGACATTGTCTGCTGAGCTTGGATTTGGGGTGGGAGGTGACCCCAGGACTCCACGAACGAATGTCTGTAAACTAATACTGAGGACTGCTGGCATCGTTTGCTCCGAAGGCATACACCAATTCAGGTCTAAACCTTAAAAAGATAATGGCAACCAGCTGATAAGACCATATACTCATAGGACTTCGAGAGCGCTGATTTAGCTCTGGAGAATTTAGGGTAACATATTTGGAAAAAAAATAAGATTTGTCTATTGGAATTTAAGGAATGTAATATCAGTCATAATATTTGCCGAATAACTACCTAAGAGATTTCAATCTCAGTATTTTATTAAAAAACTTCGAGCTTTGTGAGTTTTATGTTAAGATTGAAACCAAACCCGGGGATTTACCAGTTGACAAGCTTGTGGTATAAAATTATATAGATCATCCCAGAATCATTTAACTGCTAAATAAAACAAACAAATTTCGACAGACGAACAAATTTTACATTTTCAAATGTAAGCTCTAAACTCGACCTTGTTAATGAAGTTCGAAGATCGAGTTAAGTTGTCAATGTTTCCGAGAAAAGCAGACCCATGAGGAATTATACACAATGTTTTTATTCTTTAGTAGAGAAGAATGAACTAGTGCTTCTGTGCCCGTTCCCACGGCAGTTGGGCTAAGTAACCTGAACGGCCCCAGATTTTCATCCAGCCAAGGACTGTCAACCCGGCACCAGGTCTCGAGATTGCTTCAGGAATGTTTTCTGCCGCTACAGCAACAATACGGCGAAAGCGACATACTTGCTGATGGATCAAAGAGTGAAACAGAAAACGGAGCGGGCTTCTTCTATAGTAAGCCACATATAGAAGACAATATCAAACTAAATGACTACAAATCAGTCTCTCAGATGGAAAATGTGCAACAGAAAAAGTTGTCACGAGGAAAAATTAAAAAGAACTAAACAGGGTGGATTGTTTGGTAGCAGTTAACAAAATTTTTAATTTGATACTACTTTCAAATAGTGTAGCCACCAGTTGTGTAAAGTGTTGCCACCTTATCTTGAAAAAATATAATAATTAAATTATTAAACACAATTTTTTTATCAAATGTGAGAATTAAATATTAAGAATTTTAATTTTTTTTTTTTTTGTATTAAAGTTTGCATATACATATAATACAAAAAGTATTGAAAAAATTTTCAAAAATATTGGTAAAAAGTGGTGCCACCTTCTAATGATAAAAAAAACAGCTAATTGATCGAGGATTGATATATGACAATGAAATCTAAAAAAATAAGTTAGTAATTTTTAGACACAGGGTGGCATAAAATTTTTAAAAATGAAAAACTGAATATATACAGACCAAAAGTGACATCGAAAAATAAATAAATTCCATATGGATTAATTTGCAAAAAAAAAAATATGAGCATGAAATATTGAAAAAAACTTAAAATAGGGTTACCATACTATTTTAGAAGATGGAAAATTGAAAAAAATAAAAAACAGACATCAAATTACTTATATAGCAAATACTGCAGAATACTTTTAAGAAAAATGTAATTAATATTTTTAAACAGAGTTGCCATTTCGCAAAAATATATTATTGTTTACTTGAAAAAAATTGTTAATTCTAGAAAATAGTATAGCAAGTTCATATACATATGTATATAACTAAGAAAAAATTAATAATTTTAAACAGAGTTGCCACTTGGTAAAAATAAACAATTGATTAACTTTAAAAATTATTAATTAACTAATTTGGTAACTGTGAAACATAGAGTTATCTTAATAATTTATAATTTAAAATATTGTAACGATTTTGGTTACATAATTGAATGTATGTCATATGGCTATTTTAAAAACAAAATCTGGAAATTTTCCAATCCGTGTTGCAACCAGCGAGAATAGTTCAAATAAATTGATTAAATAAAAATTGCTAATCAACTATTGGACCAAAGTATGTACAAACAAAATTATTTTTTTCGCAGGGTTGCCATATGATTTTTTTCTAAAAATTTTAAAATTTATACAAAAATTTTCTAGTAAGTTTTTTCGATAATTAAGAGCAGAAAATAGTATTTCATATTTATACCCCGATTATATACTACGGACAGACGGACATAAGTGAGTACTCATATGCATAATATACTCTGAATTTGTAACTCCTAGAAGGCAATGTCGGAGACCCTATAATATATATATATATATATATATGTATATGTAAATGATCAGCCTAATGAGCTCTGTCGGTTTTCCAGTTCGTCTGTTGGTCTGTCCGTCTGTATTTACTCTATACATCGATCTGAAATTTAGCACACGTTCTTTTCGCACCAAAAGGCTGCTCTTTTTTTGGAACCGTCGTTGTTGAACCACTATAGTATATAGCTGTCATACAAGCTGACCTATCAAAATCAAGACCTTGTTTGGAAAATTTTTTTGTTTGACAAAGTAGCGTCACAAAATTTTGTTTAGATTATTTTGTAAGAAATTTTCCAGATCAGATCACTATAGCATATAGCTGTCATACAAACTGAACGATCGGTATCAAAGTGCTTATAAGGAACTATTTTGTATTGGATTAGCGTATCTAAACTTTACTGGAGCTATAATTTCAGTACAACCGTTCTTTCTTATTTTCATATCTACTTATATACGGACTTTCACAGGTTTTATTGCGTAATATTCAAAATATTGACTTTATAACCGCCTGTTTCTTGAAGTCGCGCAAACTTTAAAATAAATATCATAATTTCAAAGATGCCGTTGTAAACATACTTAAACAATATGTATGGCAGTATGTACACACGTATGTATGCAAACATATTTATATGAACTTATGTAATAACTATATTGTATGTAAATTTGTTATTACTTATAATCAACATGGTACTTGTAATACGAGCATAAGCAATAAAATGTGGCAATTCATGGCGTGTTATCGCGACGTCGGTGTCGATTGCCTTACGGAAAAGTCTAGGAAGCTGTATAGAGTGCCCGACGACCACCAAAAGCACACAAACACACACACACACATACCAATATACGGGTATGTGCTATGTTCAAGGTGCTGTGGCAGTGAGCCCGAAACGAACGCTCCCACCAAAGCTAGGCAAACGCTTGCCAAAGTGCCTTGCAATGTTTGTTTGTATTAGTAGATTGCCTCTCTGCTATACACATATATATATGTATATACATATGAATTATAGAATTTCATTCACCATTTATTTGTATGCTTGGCATAAAATGCAAATCGACGCGAGTGTGTGAGAATTGAAATTAAGAAAAAAGTAAGCAAAAAGTATGCTTATCATAAATTAGGCACTTGTGGGCATGTGGAAACGCGCCTCGCCTTCCTACGTATGTACTATGTGTATGTTTCAGTGCGTGTTTGTTTATGAGTTAATTGAGACACTTATTTATTTTTCTTTTTGTTTTTGCTATTTGGGTATTTACCGCTAGCGTGATAAGTGCGCGCGCGACAAAAGCTCGTAGACTCGCCGTCACCGCTTTTTAAGTATACGAGTGCCCGCACTTGGCGTGGCGAGGCAAATGTGGATTCGCTCGATTGCTTAGCCGTGAAAAGCGCGCTCCTGCCACTAATCGACAAAGCGGTTCGCCTGTCAAAAAATTTTTCAGGCGACTGATATCAGTTCCGGCTATTTCGCATGGTTCCCCGAAGATATGACTGCTGAGCGTTTTCAACCTCAGTCTTGTAAGAGCTGGAGAATGGAGAAGAAGGTACCTGGAAGTTTGCGCCTCACCTTCTACCATACAATAACCAGTAAAAACACCAACAATTGGGGCAAGTTGAATTTTATTAAGAAAGGGTAGTTCAGTCTAAGGTTTTTCAGGAAGTCAGGGGTATCTTAGTCGCGCAGGAGTTAGTTGTTGACTAACGCCTGCTAAGCTTACGTGAAGTCCAGAGATCCAGGACTAGAGCCCAAGTGGGCAACGAGGACCCAGATCATTCGCAATCTGTTGTAATTAGAGCAAGGCTTTCTTTTCGCCAGAGGTCAACGGTTTTGGAGTTTCCAGCGATTCCGCCAGTATTGACACTCTGCTGTTGAAATGAAAGTGGCTGCATTTCAAAGCAACACATCTTGTGCTACCTTAGCTTATACGTACCTTATAGAAAAGCTCCCACTCCAACCTTCCCACTAAGATTCAGCCCAACCGCGAAAAGGTTCACTGCGCCTGTTGTTGTTGTAACGGTTATTTAGTTCAGGGTGGTAAGGTGGAAATAAGTTGTCATTGAGGTCATCCAACAGTAGGCCCAGGAAACGTGGGAGAGGGGTGTCAGATGTATAGGGTTAGCTGGACATGGAAATAAATGGTTAAAATCATGCAGGGACTCGTTGTATTCTGGACATATATGTACATATTTAATATGTCGGGGTCGATTCAGTATAAGTAGAAGCTTAACCTGCTACAGTATCCAGAATGAAGCTGATTACTCCCGATCCTCGCGGCAACTCGAGCCCGTCACCTGCAATAGGTGGTGGTTTAATTCCTAGTACGCCATTCACTGAAAAAGAGTCGGTGAAGGTATTTATGGCTCCACTGAGAATGGCAGACAGCGCATGTCTGAAGTTAGTTACGTGTGTGTCACTGCGCGTCTTCCCCAGTCGCCTTCGGTTCATTAATAAATTTTTTTTACAAAAGTGATTTATTCCCTCCACAGACCTCATCAGATACACGTTATAGATTTCTTGAAAGTGAAACCAACGTCGCACCTTAGGGTTGCGTATACTTCATCTTCGTTGAGAAGTGAGGAACAAACAGTTTCATCTACATGGGTCTCAGAGCCTAAGGAACATTTTTAGAACAAGTCAGTAGAATAAAGTCATTAATGATGAATTTTCTGCCTAGCTCTATCTTGATGGTATTAGATGACGGATGGATCAACAAAATGAGAGATATGGCTTCCAATATGAGGTGAGCGGGTCATAAAATGAGATGCGATGAGAAAACATAGATATGAGGGAAGAGAAGGAATGATATAAGATGGGGTAAGATGAGATGAGTTGAGATCAGATGAGATGAGATAAGATGAGATATGATAAGATTAGATGAGATAAAATTCGATGTGCAGAATAGGGATGAAATAAGAAGGGATAAGTTGAGATGATATGAACCATGATGAGTTTATAAAAGCTGAGAGCTATTTTTAGAGTCCTGTCATTATCGCCGACACATATTCAATACGGGTCCGTGACCGCAAAGGTCATGTCTAGATAACAAAAAAGAGATCTTGAATTATGTCAGCGTAGAAAAGCCTACAATAATAAAAATATGTCTTTTAAACAATGAAAAGAGTACTAGATCTGATAATTTCGATAATTATTTTACCCAGAACAAAGATATCTCATGAAACAAACAGTCATCATAATCGTGACTTGGCTGTCACGTCACTATTGACAGTCATAACATCGAAGTCGTAGATAATTTCGTCTACCCTGGAACCAGCACAAAGTCAGCCTCGAAAGGTGCTACTTCGGACGAAGTAAGCAATTGAAAAGAAAAGGTCTCTCTCGACGAACAAATATCAAATTGTGGGTACTAGTCACTCATCATCCCCCCCTTGCTATGGTGTGCAGAGGACTGGATGATGGCAACATCTGATATGTCGGCGAGTTTTTGAGAGAAAGTCTCTGAAAGGTTAGACGATCTTTTGCGTATGGCCCACGGCGATAACCGATGGAACGATGAGCTATACGAGATATATGATGACATTGACATAGTTCAGCGAATTAAGAGACAGCTTGCTAGATCATGTCGTCCGAATGGGTGATCCAACTCTGCGAGTATTCGATGCAGTTCTAAACATAAAAGACTTTTTTATTAGATAGAATGTCTTCATAGAATCTGGTACATGTTGTTTTTGTTGTTGTTGTTGTAGCGGCAAAAAGTATTCCTGAACTAATTTCGAGGCATGATGCTGAGTTGACAGTCCTTGGCCGGATAGGAATCCGGGTCCGTTCCGGTTGCTCGGCTGTTATGGGAACTGTACGGAACCTCAGCTTGCTATCTACGATAACGGTACACTTTACAAATTGTATAGATCGGACCACTATAACGCGAAGCAGCAGGGACTGGTCAAAATCAAGTGTTTAAGGAACTTTTGTTTTGTGTGAAAGGGATTATAGCTTCTTTGCAATGAAAATGAAGGTTTTTTTTAATTTTTTTTTTTTAATATTTTAAACATTTAAATGTTTTTTGTAACTATTTTTACACACTACTTCTCTGCAGCGGCGTGAAATTCTGGTTACTTGTGTGTGATTTTTTACTACTTTTTAAAATGTTATTCCCACTTTTTCATTATTACTATTTTTTTTACATAAACGTGTTGACATTTTGCTTTATATGTGTGGCTATGTGTGTATGTATCTGTATACAGCTAATATAAGAAGAAAGGTTCATTAAACGAGTGCTTAAATCGCTTGAACGTTATTTGCGTATGTATGTGTGTATGTGCATAGATCTGTGTATGTACATATGTATGTATGTGAACATTTTAATGGGCTCCATAAAAATCATTTAATTGTGCCACAAAACAGGGAATTTCATAGTCAACAACAACGGCGACAACAACATTTTATACTCACATCTTGATCGTTACCTACACAGAAGCTCTAAATTTCTTTCTTGATTACTTCAATACGAAATTCAAAGTGAAGTTTAGTGTTCGTCGTTCGCCACTAGATTTTGCGGCGAAATTTATTAGACGAACACAAGTTTTTGACACTTGTTTTTTACTCGCACACAAAGCAATGTCATTAAAATATTGATGGCTTTTCAGTTATAAACTAAATATGTAGATATATACATATGTATATATGTACATACTTATATACGCACTTATGTTTATATATGTCTATATATCTACTGGTTTTTACGTTCGACTTATGCTGCAGTGAATTCCGGAATTTGGCGTTTGAACAAGCGATAAAAAAATGAGCTGAAAGTTTAAGTGAAGAATGCAGATATACAAGGTAGATTCCAAAGTAAACAGGACTTTTTGAATCGAGCGCCCCCTGGTGGCGCCATCTATGTATATGTCAACTATTGAATTTGAATCTGCTATCTTTATCGATTGTTCAGTGAGAATTTCATGACATTTCAACGATTGGAAGTGGAGTTATTGTGTTTTTAGTATCAGTATGTTTGTATTTTCGGAGCGAAAATGAGCTTCGAACAAAGAGCCAACATTAAATTTTGTTTTAAAATTGGTAAAACTTTTACCGAAACTTTTCAATTGATGAAACAAGTTTATGGCGATGATTGCCTAACCCGTAGCAGAGTGCAGGAGTGGTTTCAACGTTTTCAAAGTGGTTGTGAGGACATAAATGACGATCAACATGTGGGCCAGTCAAAATCCGTGATCACCGGAAATTCCCTTGAAACTACGCGTGAATTAATCAAAAATCAGCCGAAATCATCAGTGAAATTCATGGAAATGGAATTGAACATCTCCAAAACAACGATTTATTGTATTTTGACCGAACATTTGGGCTTACGAAAGGTCTGTGCACAGTTTGTTCCGCACAAATTGACTGACGACCAAGAATTGCTCAGAATCCAACATTCGATCGACGCTTGTGACCGATTATTTGACCAAAAATCACATTTTAACCATTAACCACGCCCCGTATTCACCTGATATGGCACCGTGCGACTTCTTCCTTTTCGGAAAAATGCATTTGCCCTTAAAAGGAAAGCGTTATTCAGACGTAGAGGCCATTCAAAAGGCTTGCACCGGCATACTGGCGGTCATACCGGCCAACGAGCTAAAACACTCGTTCGGCATGCTTTTGGAACGTGCAAAAAGCTGTTTTGAAGCAGAAGAAGACTTTTTTTAATAGAATAAATTGAGTTTGCAGAAAACGACATTTGTTCTGTTTTTTTTTTTTTAAGTCCTGTTTACTTTGGAAAACACCTTGTATGTTTGTATAAATAGTGAAAGAATTTTCTTATTATTATTTGGCGTTGGGTTTGATTGACGTTAATTTCTACTGCCTGAGAAGAATTCAAATAAGCATAGTAAAATGGGTGTGCGATGGGATAGATACTGAGAGTTGAAGAGGGATGCGAGGCGCATTTGCAGACAATAAAAGAAAGATGCCGAAATGCGTGAGTGGAAAGAGCTTGACAAGCTGGCTGACTGGGATAATAATCGAAAATTCTACGAAAATATGCGGCGACTAACAGAAGGTTTCAAAACCGGAGCATATTCTTGTAGAACCCGCAGAGTTAACTAATGCCCAGAACATACTGAAATTAAGGAGGGAGCACTTATACGGCCAACTGAATGGCAGTGAAAGCATAACACCTGGCGATGGTCAACTCGGTGCCCCAATCGATGACGATGAAGCAGACGCTCCTTTGCCCGACCATGAAGAAGTTCGAATAGCAATTACCTGACTGAGGAACAACAAAGCGGCGGGGACTGATCGCTTGCCGGCCGAGCTATTCAAATACTGCGGCGAAGAACCGATAGGAAGCATACATTACCTTCTTTGAAGATTATGGATGGACGGAAACATGCTCGATGATTTAAATTTAGATGTTCTATGCCCAATCCATAAAAAGGAAGAACCCAAAATCTGCGCCACAACATCACATATAAGGTTCTATCGAGCGTATTGTACGAAAGATTAAAGCCCACCGTCAACAAACTGATTGGATCTTATCAGTATGGCTTTAGTTCTTGAAAATCAACAACTGTCCAGATATTCACCATAAGCCAAATCTTGGAAAAGACCCGTAAAAGAGGATCGACACACACCACGTCGATTTCAAAGCTGCTTCTGACAGCAGGAAATATGCCTGCCTTTACGTCGCTATGTCCGAATTTGGTATCCCCGCAAAATTAATACGACTGTGCAATACCAAAAACTCCGTCAGGATCGGAACGAACCTCTCCGAGTAGTTCGATACCAAACGAGGTTTCAGACAAGGCGACTTCCCATCGTGTGACTTCCTCAATCTACTCCTGGAGAAAAGAATTAAAGCTGCAGATCTGGATAGATTAATTACAATCTTCTATAAGAGTGTACAGCTGTTGGCGTATGTTGATAATATTACTATCAATGGTCTAAACAACCGCACCGTTAGTTCTGCTTTCGACAGTATAGACAAAAAAGGGGAGCAACTGGTTCTGGTAGTGAATGAGAGTAAGACGAAATATCTACTGTCATCAAACAAACAGTCGTCTCACTCGCGACTTGGTTTCCACGTCACTGTTGACAGTCATAACTTTGAAATTGTAGATAATTTCGTCTATCTTAGAACCAGCATTCACACCAACAACAATGTCAGCCTCGAAATCCAACGCAAAATAAAAAATAAAGGTGCTCTCTTGACAAACAAACACCAAATTCTACAAGCCACTCATTATGCCCGTCCTGCAATGTGATGCAGAGGCTTGGACGATGACAACTTCTGATAAGCCGGCGTTACTAGATTTCGAGAGAAAGGTTCTGCAGTAGATTTATGTCTGTCCGTCGATAGTTTGATGAACTGTGCAATAAATACGTCAACATTAACATAGTTCAACGCATTAAGAGACACTGGCTACGCGTTCTAAGTCATGTCGTCCGAATGGATGAAAACACTCCAGCTCTGGGGGTACTCGACGAAGTACCTGTGGGTTTCTTCATATTAAAGTAAACCTTCTTAAGGTTAAATAGATTTCATCTAAATTAGCTCCATCATTTATAAATATTTCAAAGAAAAATCTTCCGGCATCTTACATTTACAATCTTAGAATCATCTTAACTATTTTCTAGAAGACACTTTCTATATTTTGTACCTTTATTCACTCAAGTGATAACCAATTTCCATTATGCTCTTATCAGTACTCAAATACTTAAAAAACCCCAAATTGTCTTCACCTATAGACTGAATTTATATACGAAACTTAATATATTAACACTCTCAATCGAATAATTGGGATATTCCGAAAACCAAAGCACAATGCACGGAGATTACGGCAATAAATATATGCAAATATTTTGATAAGTTTATCAGCACCCTGGACTACGAAACGATAAGGATGAAGCAAACCTCAGTTGATAATGTACACCTACGTAGATACAGTCGAAAACAGCTTATCAGTAACGTTTGAGGAAAATTTAGCAAGTCGATTACTTTGAATACAATTATAGAATTTAGCAATTTTGTATGAATTTTATTACACAAAATGGAAATGTTCTTGGAATTTCAAGTAATTTGAGTAAAGAGTCCTTAAGATACCTGAAAAATGTATACTCGAGTAAGCTACTCATGGAATCTCAACTATCGTTTGTGCCAAACTGAATGTCTTAACTTCGATCAGATTAAGACCTTCTTTCTCTTGCTTTATTGACATAGTCACCGTTTACGCCAATTGGAGATTCCAAGTGTAGCCAGATCCTTGTTCACCCGGTATTTTCAAAGGTCTTCCTATTTCTCTGCTTCTCCCGGCGTGTACTGTGTCGACTACTCTCAGAGCATGAGTGTTTTTACACATTCGGACAGTTTTTCTCAATTCGCTGAACTATGTGAATGCCGTCATATATCTCGTACAGCTCATCGTTCCATCAACTGCGGTATTCGCCGTTGCCAATGCGCAAATAACCATAAATCTTCCACAAAATCCTAATCTCGAACACTCCTATATCCGACTCATCAGATGATGTCCTTGTTCATGCCTTCGTACTATATGGCAGGAAGGGGATAATAGGAACTTTTAGAGTAGAGGACTTTACATTTCAATTGCCTATACAGTCCATTTCATTCAGTTCCGGTTGGGAAGACCAAGTGGAGAAGGACCTGCCTACACTTGGAATATCCGGATTAAGATCTAGTTATTTCCATTTCCAAAGGAATTTAAAATTTTTGGGGACTAAGCTAAAATGTCTAAGACATTTTGTAAGTAGAATACTCTCGTAGACTGCTGTCGAGTTGACAGTCTTTGAACAGACAAATAACAGATTCCGTTCCGGTTACGTACAACCGAATTCAAGGAAACAGTAATTCTTAGGAGCTGTCACTGGCTTCATATGGCCCACTCTTTGACTGATGGTCACAGGAGTCTTCTGTCTCGGGAAAGATAGTTTCCTGCGCTTAGGAAGAAAGGGCTCTCTTTTTCTCTCTAGTTATAGAAGTACGGATTGGTACTCACTCATTAGTAAACCGAAGAATATTGCCTGATTCCTACAACTGACGTAGTTTCGTACATTTATAGGTGAATTTAGCTCAGAAATACAATCTCAACTCTAGTTCTTTTGCGAGACTAAGTCTGAATAAAATTGGTTGCCTTAGAGTTCATAACCTGGGGGCTTTCTGGTGCTGTACAGCTAGTGTACCAGGGTGAATAGGCGCACAGAAATCCATCTTCCCGCAAGCCATTCTAAAAAGTTCGGAGGTTGTGCCTATCGAGAGCTCTAAGAACCCTTTCCTGAAAACTGCGAAGCGAAATCGGCGGGGCGACTATCATCTGCAGGCGACTGGATGTCAGATCATCAGGGCATCGATGGCAATGCGAGAAAGAACGAGATTCCCAACAGTGGCAAACGGCTATCATCCGACTATGACCGATATTAGTAAACCCATGCATTTTCTTTGCAACGATCTGGACACGAGCATGGATAGGAAGGTAAACGTTCGATGGAATCATACATCAGTCATAGTTTGGTGGCAGCACACGCCTGGAAGAACGAGATGACTGCAGGAATTGTCATGAACAACATGTTCGGAGATAGCAGCGTTGTCTTGGACAAGGACTTGAGTTTATTGGCCAGTTTGTATGACAGCTATATGCGGCGGTCCCGGCAAACGTAGCTTCTTGGGAATATTCAGACCAAAATGCTAAAAACTAAGAAACTAGTTCCGTATATACAGACAGACAGACACTTTATACTCAAGATATATATAAATATTTCCTTAAAACCTTCAAATCTTGTAGCACAAGCGTGCTCAGTAAACTGCCAACGGCTGTACGCGTATTCGCTTCGGCAAACGAGTCATAATGCCAGTCACACCTGCTGCCTCGATGCGTTTGTATGTGTGTGTACGCGTCTAACAACGCAACAGATTGCATTTTTTTAAGCTTTATGCAAACAAAGACATACATACACACATTTTATTAGTTAAATTTCACAAAGAAAGCACATGTGACATCAATATTATGTACGTATGTACCAACACATATATGTAAGTATGTGTGTGCATAGCTTTGTGTCTGAAGTGAGTAAGTAGATTGCTCTCGTTAATTGCCTTGTATTTACTCACCCATATTCATATGTATAGATATAGTTTTGTACGTATGTAAGCATGAATGTATGGTTTTTGTTGTTGTTATATTGTCGTAGCTGCATATTTATTATCTTTGTGCGAAATAAAAGCCAAAAGCAACAACTAAACGTACTACGTAGCTGCAGGTAAATGACGCATAACGAAGGCATTTGCCGTGCTCGAGCGTTAACGCTTCAAAGGAGAAACAAAAAACCAAAAACAAAAACAAAAAGTGGGAATAACAACAACAAGTAAAGCGTCAGCGCAAAATTTGTTTAATAAATTGACAAGTCATTGTACGGCGACACACGCAGACACGTCTATTGGTGGGGTCTTCCCGTAGCACTATGAAGATGCCAGCACACACGCACACATGAATACTTACACATATATACATATACGTATATATGAAGATGTATGTACGTGCATTGACAGATATATAAATGTGTGTATGTTTATTTGCATGCAGATTTTATTAAACAATGAATAATATTGTTCACTGCGTGAGCCATAAAGACACACATACACACACACACATGCATATTTGCAAATAATCAAAGTTAGTGACTTACATATTTACGACCTCCTATGGGAATGACACTATGTTTGTCTGCAATTTTTCAAATTGTGTTAGGGAAAACAACAACAACAGCAACGCACACAATTAGGCGAACAAGAGCAACATTTATAAGAAAAATTTACAACAACAAAAACGACGAAAAACAACAAAAACAATTAGAGGGAAAACACAACAACAACAACAACAACAATTTTTGGAAGTGAGCGAGCAAACTCAACAAAAACAAAATTTGGAATAAATAAACAACAACAACAACAACAACGTTTAGGGCGAACAAGAACAGCATTTTGAAGAAAAATTAACAACAACAGCAACACTCTGAAAAAATAACAACAAAGAGAATAAAAAATTACAACAACAAAAACAATAAAAAATTACAACAACAAGAACTACGATTAAAAGAAAATGTAACAACAACAACAACACTTGGAAAAACAACAACAACAATAAAGAAAAAACTCACAAGAACTTTTAAAAATGAGTGAGAAATACTCAACAACAACAATATCTAAAACAAATCAGCAACAACAATGATGAACGGAATAAGAAGAGCAATTAGAAGAAAAAATTACAACAACAATAACTACGATTACAAAAAGAATCAAAAACAGCAACCACACATGGAAAAAATAACAACAACAATTAAAGGAAAAATACAACAACAACAACTTTTAAAAGTGTGAGAGCAAACTCAAAAAAAAAAACAACAAGAAAATTTAGGATAAAACAACAACAACCCCTTTTTTTGGAGGGAGAGAATTACCAACAACAACACCACAAAAATACCAAGCCGCACACGTCAATGCAGTGCTGCATCTGCAGAAGAATTTTTTAATAAAAGCAAGCACTAAGTAAACTCAAACAAATAATGCGGCGCGGGAGGGGGTGAACAGTGACGATGAGTTGAAACACTGCAGATATTTGCAACTGAATATTAAAGAATTTAATCTTTCATCTGCTGAGTCTGACTGAAAGTGACAGTTTCTAAAAATCGCTTAGTAAATATACATATACATATATATATAAATATATTGTTGTTTATATGTACCGTTAGCTTGGTAGTGAGTAAAAAGATTTTAGTAGAGCTGCGAAGCACACAGTAATTTAGAGAATATTTCTCGAAAACTGTCACGCCAAAAAATTAAGGAAAAAATATGAAGAAAACTATTTCAGTTGACTAGCTTGCAGCTCAAGACCTTTCCTATAACATTTTCCAATATTTGTTTCAATCTTCTTCTTCTTCTTTACTGGCATCGCTTGAGCGTTTATAGTCAAGTTTATTTCAATAGCATTCGAAATTACCACTTCTGCAGGAGGAATATGAAAGATTTGACGGCACTCAAGGAAATTTGATTTTTAGATCTCTGCTTTCGTTGCTTATTTCTTAAGAGTTGCCAACTTTGAAAGTAAAATTTTTGCAAATATTTTTGAATAAGGTAAAGAGTAGATTGAATATCAGTTTTTGAAAATTTTTGGCTTAACTGCTTCAACAGAGTTGCCATCTTTTTGAAAAATTTAAATAAATTTCATGAGATAAAGGTACAAAACATACCTATACGAATTTAAAGTGTAACGCATGTTAGAATAACATAATTGAAAACAATATCGGATAGGGTTGCCACTTGTAAAAGTATAAAATAATAAAATAATAAAATTCTCAAAATTTAAAAAATTCAAAAAATTATAAGGCACTGATTTTTCAAATTTTTTTAATAAGTATAACGACATTTTCTAGATAAAAAATATGTACCTATAACTTAAAAATGTTTTTGATACAAGCGCTTGATTTTGATTGTTCTTTGTATAGCAACTATATGCTATAGTGGTCCGATCTCAAAAATTTCTTTGAATATTATAATGTTTTCTTAGATAATAATGTATTCCAAATTTTGTGCAGATATCTTTACAAATAAAAAAGTTTTCATATGAAATCAAAATTTTGAGCGATCAGTTTGTATGACAGCTATATGCTATAGTGGTCCGATCTTAAAGATTTCTGCGAATATTGTAATGTTTCCTTAGAAAATAATGTATGCCAAATTTTGTGCAGATATCTCTAAAAATAAAAAAGTTTTTCTTACAAGGATAAGATTTTGAGCGATCAGTTTGCATGATCAGTGGTCCGGTAAAAGCGATTATGACAAATGAGCACCTTCTTGTCGAGAAAGGGAAGTATACAAAATTTTAGAACAATATCTGAGATACTAGTTTGGGTGTAGACAGACTGAAAGACGGGTACTCAGCTCGCCACAATGATCATTCACTTATACATACATACGAGTCCAACGTTTCCTTCTGGGTGAGTAACAATTACGGAAGTGAATAATATTTTTGTGGCGAAATTTCAAACGTTGTTCTATCGAAAAGTGCGAAAGCTGGTGAAATCGGAGCGTTGCTCATCCGAGTGGGTAATTAGATGCGAGCACTTGTACTTTAGACCACTCAGCGACGGTATGACGCATGCCAAGCAGTGTGGGTTGTAAAATCTAATCAGAAAATATAAAGCTTGACTATCGATACATTTATCTTTTTAGTTTTGTTTTTCTTTTTTTTTATGTATGTGTTTTATGCCGACTCATTCTCACAGACCCACAGACCCACTGACCGATTTAACCCATTCGCACCGTGGGTACACACACACGCTTTGCACCAAGAATCCCACCTGCCAGCACACACATACATTTATATAGCTACGATAAGATAATGGAGCTGTGGACTACAGCTATCTGGGGGAGATGGCCGCCTGATAATTGTGGGGCATATGTTTACGAGGTTAGGAGAGCGTAAATGAATTTATTTTTTCCACACAATGGGAACTTTGCAAATACGTACGGTTGTATGTAAGTATGTATGTATGTATGTATATATCGAGCAAATGTGGCAAATAGTCAGACACACTTGGACGAATAAGCACCCCGCCTATGACGCAAGGCCAATGACGCGGCCAGCCGCCTGGGGAGCCACCACAGCGGAAGCGTTTGTTCGAACAAATGATAGTGCAGACACACGCGCTCACGAATGCATACATACAAATATACATACATATATGTATATTTTCTACGTCACAGTTCAGAGTTCTGTTGCGCGGCCAGCGATATCAGTAAGCCTTATAACTATCTCAGCTAACCAAAGCATTAATATGTATGTAACTGTATAAATATAGCTGTATATACATATGTTTGTATGTATGTATGTATGTGCGCCCTTTCTGTTAGTCCGTTGAGCACTTAATGACACATACAAAGCCAACAATGTGGGCGACACTTGGTAATTGATGCTACTACGTCAATGAAGGGCACACATTGATGTGTCTGTCTGTATGTACAATCCATATATATGCATATATTTGTATATAGGTATGTGTTTATGTACTCTGAAATGAGTGTAAGCATGATTAGGCGTTTGAAGGATAAAGCAACCTACGCTTTTGGCCTTTGACTGTTGATACTTGACACCAATGCGTAATAAATCCATATATATATAACGGGTGATTTTTTTGAGGTTAGGATTTTCATGCAGTAGTATTTGACAGATCACGTGGGATGTCAGACATGGTGTCAAAGAGAAAGATGCTCAGTATGCTTTGACATTTCATCATGAATAGACTTACTAACGAGCAACGCTTGCAAATCATTGAATTTTATTACCAAAATCAGTGTTCGGTTCGAAATGTGTTTCGCGTCCGTGTCCGATGAGCGATGAGGCTCATTTCTGGTTGAATGGCTACGTAAATAAGCAAAATTGCCGCATTTGGGGTGAAGAGCAACCAGAAGCCGTTCAAGAACTGCCCATGCATCCCGAAAAATGCACTGTTTGGTGTGGTTTGTACGCTGGTGGAATCATTGGACCGTATTTTTTCAAAGATGCTGTTGGACGCAACGTTACGATGAATGGCGATCGCTATCGTTCGATGCTAACAAACTTTTTGTTGCCAAAAATGGAAGAACTGAACTTGGTTGACATGTGGTTTCAACAAGATGGCGCTACATGCCACACAGCTCGCGATTCTATGGCCATTTTGAGGGAAAACTTCGGACAACAATTCATCTCAAGAAATGGACCCGTAAGTTGGCCACCAAGATCATGCGATTTAACGCCTTTAGACTATTTTTTGTGGGGCTACGTCAAGTCTAAAGTCTACAGAAATAAGCCAGCAACTATTCCAGCTTTGGAAGACAACATTTCCGAAGAAATTCGGGCTATTCCGGCCGAAATGCTCGAAAAAGTTGCCCAAAATTGGACTTTCCGAATGGACCACCTAAGACGCAGCCGCGGTCAACATTTAAATGAAATTATCTTCAAAAAGTAAATGTCATGAACCAATCTAACGTTTCAAATAAAGAACCGATGAGATTTTGCAAATTTTATGCGTTTTTTTTTTTTAAAAAGTTATCAAGCTCTTAAAAAATCACCCTTTATATGTATCTATGTATGTATAGCTTTATATATTTACAAATTTAATATGCAAATTTTATTTTTTTATATACATACATACATATGCCTAATAATTTATTTGCGCATGCAAGCGTATGTAATATCAGTTTTGTATATCAAACAAGCGCTCAAATGCGGAACTCCATATGACTTTGAGAAACCACTACTACTTTTATTATAAATTTGTGTAATATTTGTTAGTAGAAGTATTGTTATTATTTTCATTCCCGTTATTGAAATTTTAAGATTATAAAATTTTCGAAAAAACATAAAAAATAATGATAAATATTTTTTTATTAATAATCGATATTTTCTATCAATAATCGATATTAAAACAAACACGAATAAAAACCGATAAACACTTAAAATTGGCTTTTTATGTTAATATTATTTTCATTACCGTTATCGATTTTTTATTATTATGTAATTTTCGATGAAAAAATAAAATATAAAAAACTAGTCGATATTTTTTTAATATTAATCGATATTTTCAAATAATTATCGATATTTTTTATTAAAAACAAGTTTACTATTTCTATAACTATATGACTACTAATATATGTAGCTATCGCTTTTTTATACCAAAAATTTCGATTTTTTAATTTTATACAATTTTCGATAAAAAAGTAAAACATAAAAAATAATCGATATTTTTTAAATAATATTCGATATTTTTCAATAATAATCGATACTTTTAATTAAAAACAAGTTTACTATTTCTATGAAAATAACACTACTAATATACATAACTATCGCTTTTCTATACCAAAAATAATCACAATAATCAATGTTAATCGATAAACTTCGAAAATATTTTTACTGGTTTTTTTGTATGTATTTTTACATATTTAGATGCTATGAAGTATGCTCATGTTTAATAATTAAAGTGAATCGGTTTACAGATTTCGATTAAATTTAGTTTTCAATTTGTTTACAAATGTCGAAAATTTCTTTGCTTATTTTTGCTTAGCCTATGTTTTTCAAAATTTCCTACATATCAAGCTTTTGTTTTAATAGTGGCTGTGAAAAAACAATTATTTTTTATCGTTATTTATATTATATTATTTATAATCAAAAAAGTAATAATAAAATTGGAAATTAAAAAATATCGATAAATATCGATAAAAATTAAAATGCCGATAAACAGAATCAACCTAAATTTATTTATTTTTGATGATAAATCACAAAAACAAATCGATATATGTATGTTCGATAAATTTTAGTTATCGATTATTATTTTAAGATTGAATATGAAATATTTTTAATTTTTTTTCTAATTATTATAAACCAAATCGATATGTTTACAAATCGATACTTTTTCGATAAATTTTAGTTATCGATTTTTGTTTAAGGATTGAATATCAAACATTTTTAATTTCTTTCTAGTTATTTTTAACTGAAACTAAAGATTTTGCTTTACTTGATGTGTTTACTTGGAACGCATTACGCTACCAAGCAGAGAAAGGCAGTTATTAGTTATTAGTTTGAGCATAGTTGACACATTGTGTTATTTCTTGAATTTTTTTAGTAATGTGGGCAACAAAAACCTTTTGTTTGCTGCTTCTTGCTTACATTTTTGCCGAAAAAGTTGTAAAGGAAAATAAAACTTTTATATTTACTAACAAAAATTCTGCTTGAAGTTTACCAGACTGTCTCAAATATAGTAATTTTATTTTTTAATACTAAATACAATAATGTATATATTAATATGTACTTTAATTTCAGTTGCATTATTAAATATTAATTTCACATGGATTTATATAAAAAATTTCAGTATGTGGCAACACTATTAAAGAATATGTCATGCATGCTTTGTAAATTATACATCTTAATTAAAAATTCAACATTGGAACAAATCAAATGTACGTGTACATCTCAAAGAAATTTTTGGTGGTACTGTGCGTATACGTAATATTTACATATCATTTAAAAGACCGGAAATTGTTCACATTTCTGAGTTTATTAGTATTCATGGTGATCGTATGATATGTGTATGTGACTATATGCTATTTCTGTAATAGCTTTCAGCACCTTATATAAACATATCCTTAGAGTATACATATTCATGTTGTGAGACCACCAGGCGTATACGTAACATTCATTCTTATATGCAATATTATACCATACATTATATATTGACTTATTAAGTTTAAAAAATGAGAAAATATTGTACTATATCAAAAACAAAATAATATTTTAGAAGCCATGCTGTAAAGTATGCCATACATAACGAATTTACAAAACAAAAAATTTTAAAATTTTCCGACAACAACAGCATATGTCTGAATATCTTCAAGTTAAGATATTTTCAATACATAATTCTATAAACACATGTGAACAACCATTGACTTATCTCACGTAATAATTAATATTGTACTTCCGAAATAGTGAAATAGTGTCAGTTGACTAAGAGCTTAGCGCTCACGCCCACACGGGTGAGCCAAAATGAGAAACGTAACACTCAACGAAATAAATCTTTTTGCCACAAGTCCACTTTCGTTTATTGACAGCGAGAACTTTTGGCACAGCAACGGCCTGTCAGTTGCGTCACTCGCTGTCAAACTTCGTGAAACACGCTGACAGGCGCTCCAAGTGGAGTGCTGACATATTTTCACTTTACGCAATTTGTTTTGTACACTAAATAACCGACAATCTCCAAAATGTCCAACTAAAAGGGGGTTAAGTGAGATGGTCAAAACACTAATGCCCTCAAAAGATGTATGGTCACTTCCTGTACTTGTGGTTTTCCTGTATGTATGTGTGCGTGTGTGTGACGTAGTGCTTTTTCAGATATTTATGCTTTTACTTCGACCACCGAGGAGGTTTTGCTGCCCAATCCACAAACACTTGCTAAGTAAGCTATAAATATTTGTTGACTGTACTAATTGTGTGTGTGTGTGTGTGTGTGTGTGTGTGAGTGTGAGTGAGTGAGTTGTGGATGTGGCTGCGTGTGACCACCATTAGGCAATAAATACTGACCGGTCAATGCATTGAAAAGTCCATAAATCATTTGGATTTCGTACATTTAAGAGTGCGCTGTGGCTGTGAGTCCATGAAGCCAAACCAAGTTAGTGCGGAGTGTGTGTGGCCACCTTGCTCTTATTTAGCTCCACAGCGCAACTGTAACTTATAGTACATGTATGTGTATGTTTGTATTTAATAAGTGCATGGGTTGGTCATTGAGGCGATGGCCTTTTAATCAATGAATTATGAGGAATGTTTAAGAGCATTCTTTGGCATTTGTTTGTTGGCAAATGTTGACCGCGGCTTCGTCTCAGATGGTTCATCCGTTCAGTCCAATTTTCGAGAAATATGAACCGATCATTCCAGCGGCCCACAAGCCACATCAAACCGTAGTTTTTTTCTGAATGAGATCGCATATCATGAATCTCTTCAGGTTAATTATCATCCCAAATGCTGCATTGAGCCGGAAATGGGCCTCACCGCTGAACAAAAATTGTCCGGAAAACGCCGGATCTTCTTGGAACTTTCCAAGAGCCCATAGAGCGAAGCGATGTCGCTTGGGAAAGTCGAGCGGCTTCAGTTCTTGCACAAACTATATTTTGGACGCTTTCAATTGAAGGTCTCGACGGAAAAAGGAGCCAAATCGTTCGGTACGTCAGTCCGAATTGCCGCGAACGGCACCGAATTGACTCTTCACGGTCTTCGTGTACACTGGCTGCTGGTGTATGACTGCTATATTTACTTCACTGTGTGCTGAACGTAGTCTATTCGCTCGAATACGAGTATTACCCAATAATGAATGGTGGGTGCTGCAAATAGTATGCTCAGTAGGCCGATGTTAAGCGTGGCACTAGAAACATATTCTTCATAGCCCAACAGCAGCGACGAAACGGACGCATTTGAAGAAAAAGAAAATACTGTTTCACGAAGGCAATGACCGGTGTCATAAGTTAGTGAAAACGATGACAAATATCTATGAATTGGGCTTCAAATCGCTTCCGCCTCCACTCTATTCACCAGGTTTGGCCTCAGTGACTATTTCCTGTTCTCAGATCTCGCACATTATAAGACCCCGTCTACCGATCAAATCCCGCAAAATAGACAACTATCCAAGCCAAGAGTTCATTCTGAAGATCAGAGTAGAAGAGACTGAGGCGCTCCTAAAGAGACACCTGCCATCAAAACAAAGAAGTTAGTCATGTTAAGACAGAAAAATATAAGTACCGAAGTAAAAAAGGGAGTATCTGAGTTAGACGAGCTATTCGACTTTATCGGTAGCCTGTGCCGGAACTGGATAAACGGACGGAGAGGCAGAAAGATGTTAGTACGAAGAGTTGGCTAACGGCTGTTGGAAACCTCATAACAGACACACAATATACTCGAAATGTGGAGGGAACACTTCTCGAACCTGCTAAATGCCGGAACCAATGCTGCAACGGATGAAGAAGAACCAACAATCTACCAAGGCAACATTGTCGTCCTGACACTTGACCAATATGAGGTGAATACAACTCCAAGGCGGCTTAAGAACAGCAAAACACCAGGGGCCGATGGATCACCGGCTGAGCTTTTTAAAGCCGACGCGAGGAGATGAAAAGGCGCATTTAAGCATGCTTTGGCCGGATGAATGCATCCCCAATGATTGAAATATGAATGTATTCTGCCCTATCTACAAGAATTATCGAGGAATCAACCTCCTTAATATCGGATATAAGATTCTTTTTCGACAGTATTGTGTGATTGGACTTTATCCGTGTGGCTTTAGATCTGGCAAAGCCACGATAGATCAGATTTTCACAATAAGTCAAATCCTGGAGAATACTCTTCAAAAAAGATCAACAGCCATTAGTTTTTTGTTGATTTCAGCTCTCGATAGCATTGATAGGAGCTGCCTTTTCGAAGCTACGTATGTCAAAATTTGGTATTCCTACGAAACTCATACGGCTACGCAGAATGCTGCCGAACTACCAATCAACTCCGTTAAAATCGGGAAGGACCTCTCAGAGCCGCTCAATACTAAATTTGGTATTAGGGCTTTTTTTCAATATGATGCTGGCCAAACGGATACGTGACGTCAATCTGAAACACAGTGACACTGTCTACTCTAAAAGTAGAATGCTAAGTACGCAGATGAGCCTTAACAACAGCGCCGTCAACGCAATTTTTTTAAGCATAGAAAAAGAAAGGTATGTTTTGCGGTGAAGGAGGGCAAGACAAAGTACATGGAGACTACATACTTTGAGTCTTGGGAACAAAGTCACTGTTGGCAGCTATAAATAAAAAAAAAGTTAGGGACTTTGTATGTCTCTGAAACAGTATAAATTTTACCAATGATCGAAGCCTGCGGATCAAGCCCAGAATAACTGAGACCTAGAGATGGTAGTTTGCTATTGGCAGGCAATAGAGAAACAGATCTCTCTCATTATTCCCCCGATCAGTGATGAGAAAGCACCTGGAGCATTTATGAGAACTGTTCTGCACAATATCTTTGGTGCCGTCCGCGTGAGTGATGAGTATTGAAGAAGATGAAATTTAGCATCCAGCATAAACGACTTTCTTCGAATAGGTGGACAACGGTAGCAAAAGCGCCCACGCAGCCAATGTAGGAACCAAGTGTATAGCGACCTATTTCCACAAGGAATGTGCTACTGGCGTGACCTCGCAAAGAATATATGTAGGAAATTGGCGAAGTTTTGAAGAAAAAGAAGAATTTATAGTCTTGTTTACTTCTCTAATGTAATTATTTCTTTAATTGTTACAAATTTTTCATTTAATTTTTAATTAATTCTAATCATTTATTGTATTTTTTACATATATTCCTGGAGTATTTTTTCCATTTGTAATACAGAGCATACAAGTACCTTCGGCTTAAGCAACGTAAGACACCTGTTTTTGCCAGCAACTGTCGTTGGTCGCTAGTCATGCTGTTGTAACATGCTGTCTGCTCTCACTTCTACAACTTTCTGCCAATCACGCAATCAGTGCCGTCGTATACTAACATATATAGACACATAGCTACATTTCTAAAATTTGCAACAAATTGCAGAAAATATGTATTTGCTCGAAGTGCCAGCCATGCGTCCAATTCTAAATACATTGTGACAAAAAAGTAACCGGAAATTGTAACTAACGAGTGGTCACAAAGCCTTCAGAGACGGTTGAGAGATCATTGAAGACATGTCTCGTTCTGGACGACCTCCGATCTTTTCAACCTTTGAAAATATTATAAAAGTGAAGGATATAGTGCTTGAAAATCGTCTGAGAAGTGTTAGAAAGATCTGGCGAGTCCGTTCGAATAATTTGGTGGATATTTTGGATATGAAATGCATTCTTGCTCGACTCATCCCGAAAAAGATGCGGGAAATCCGATCCCATATCCATGGAGAGCTTCAGAACTGCCGACGGGACATGGGTTTATGAGTTTGACATGCAAACAAGTCAACAATTATCGGAATGGAGTGAAAAATGAGCCGAAATCAAAAAAAAAAACAAGTCAAAGCCGCTCAAAAGTCGTGGTGATGCCCACTGTTTTTGTCGATATTCGTGATTTGGTGCATCATGAAATTGTGCCGGAGGGACACACTGTCAAAACGGAGTTCTATTTTGGCGTATTGGGGCATTCGTGAGAACATTCCCCGAAAACGGCCGAAATTGTGAAAGGACGATTAGCGCGCTGTTGTAAACTCGGCCATAACCGCGTAAGCGATGTCTACGCCAACAAAGAAGAAGAGCCCATAGCTTATATGGGAAACTACCGCTTATAAAAATAGCAAATTCTTTAGCTACTTGGTGGATCAATTTTCTGAGCTTAGTTCCCTCTAAAACCTCGAAGCCTTGAGCTAAACAACTTATCTAGAACTCTTTCTAGTTCTGGACTTCACAGAACAGCTCTACGAATTTGTTACAACAGTAAACAAGAACTATTTTGACAGAATGTATGTATGCATGTACATACAAGTCTACAAGCGCAGCGCTCGAGGATGTGGCAGCTGAAATGCAATGATCTCTGCAGACAGTTGAGTCGTTGAGCTAGACCCAGCGGCTGGGCCAACCGACCAAATTAAACGAAATGGGCTGTTATGGGAGTTTAATAGACGAAAGCCAAGCTGGTTATCACTTTGCAGCGAAGGCTGCACAACATAGTAGACCAACAACAAGAGCAATAAAAAAGCAACAACATAATAAAGTATAATAAAAACTCAGCTTCTCGCGCGCGCGTACAAACAACAACAGGTGCGTGCGTAAAAATAAAGTCAAAGACAACAACTATGCGCGTAAACGGCCAGCTGCTGGCCAGGTGAGCGGCCCGACGGCCTCCGTCAAGCGCAAACAGCCGGTCAACGAGTCAAGTAGCTTTGTGGGAATTTGTGTGTGCGCGTGTGTGTGTTTGTATGTATGCGGTAGTCAAGCGTGCCGAACTTAATACGAGCTACTAAACAAAGGTATGCGACCCAACGATCGGCTCGATGCGAGCATAGCAACAACAAAATAAAAAATCCATACAACAACAGCAACAACAAGCAATGCATTGAGCAAGCGAATTAGAGAGTGCGAAAAAACAGAATAGAATTTGAGTAGGAAAATTAATAGTAATCGAAATAAACAGCGTCAACAAATCACAAGAAATAAGGAAAATGCGCGCAGACAGCGACAAATGGATTTGTAAGCGAACGATGGAAAGAAGCGGAAGAAGCAGAAGCAGGTGCAATACTAGGCAAAATAAAATGAAAGCAAGCAAGTAAGTGGGCAAAAGAGACTTAAGAACGGCTGTGGTTTAGACTGAAGCGTTGGCAGACTGTGGAACTGTTGCTAGTGATGCTGCTGCTGTTGCTGTTGTTGACGTCGCTTTTGTTGTTGTTGTTGCTGTTGATGCTGTTGGTTGGTGACGGTGACAGGCGTACCAAACTGGTATGGTTGCATTTTTGTGTATACACGTTATTATTATTTACCCACAATCAGTTATTAAATATTTCGAATTGCTCAGCGCCAACAGATGGACAAACAAATGAGTTCGCAGTCACGAAATCAAATAAAAAAAATTATACAAATTAAAAAAAAATTCGAATAACAAATAAAAATTAAATTAAAAAAATTCAAACAAAAATTTTAAATTAAAAAAATATAAATAAAAATAATTTTTAAATAAAGCATTATAAAAAAATTACTTATTACTTATAAACAAAAATTTAAAATTACCGAAAATGTTACTAAAAAAACAGTTACAAATAAAAAATTAATTATGAGTAAAAATTTAAAATTAAAGAAAAATTAAATAAAAATAATAAAGAAACATTTTTAAATAGAATTAAAGAAACGTATAAATAAAACTTACAAAAAAGAATTAAAAACAAAAATTAAAAAAACTAACGAAAAAGAATTAAAAACAAAAATTAAAAAAAAAATATTAAACACACATTAAATAAAAAAATATATAAATTAAAAACAAATATTAAACATACGTTTATAAAAAATTATATTATATTAAAAAAGAATTTATAAACAAAAATTTATAAATAAAAAAAATTAACCATAAATTAAAAAAGAAACAAATAATAAAAGCTAATAAAAAATAAAAATTACAAATATACAATTTAAAAAGAGTAAACACAAAAATTAAAAGTTCAAAAAAAAATAATAAAAAATAATGTATACATACATACTGTAACTGTAAGTAAACATTTATACAAATTGCGCTTTTAAATTATAAGCAAAATTTAAAAATTAAAGAAAAAACAATAATAAAGAAACATATATAAAAATATTTATTAAAAAAAATAAAATATTAAAAAAAAAAATAAAAATTAATAAAAAAATAGTTTAAAAAAAATTATAAAAAAATTTAAAAAAAAATTAAAAAAATATTAAACAAAAATCTATAAAAAATGTTAATGAAAATATATTAACAAAAAACTTCATAAAAAAAAATTAAAAATTAACCATGAATTAACAAAGAAACAAATAATAACAAAAAATTTATACAAAACAAAAATTATAAATAAACAATTTAAAAAATGTAAGAATAAAAATTAAAATTTTAAAAAAAATTTAATAAAAACTAATTTATAAACAAAAAACTATAAACATTTTGCTTTTAAATCATAAGCAAATTTAATTTTTTAAATTAAAAAACATTTATAAGAAAAATATTAATAAAAAAACTTATAAATAAAAAATTATAAAAAAGTAAATTTATAAATTAAAAAAAATATTAAACAAAAATTTATCAAAAATTAAAAATTAACCAAAAATTAGAAAACAAAAAAAATCAACCAAAATGTATAAAAAATAAAAATAATAAAAAAATATTAATACAAAAATGTTTAAATAAGTAAAAACACATAAGAAAAATTAACAAACAAAATATTAATAAAAAATAATTTCTAAGTAATTTATTTTAGTAAAAACAAAAATTAAATTAAATTAAATTAATAATAGACATTAAAAAAAGTATATGAAAAAATATTAATTTATTATAAATTTAAAATTATAAAAAAAACTTACCAAAAAATTTAGGAATAAAAAATGTATCAATAAATAAAAAATTAAAAAATAAATTAAGTTTTTTTTTAATTTTCAATTATGAAGTTCTGATAATTATTTTTCTCCAAGGGAGTAAAATATAAATTAATTGAAAATCGTATTAGTTCCTGGATTAATTATTTTTGTTTTTTTTTTAGTAATTTGTTAAATTATTATATAAGATATTAAAAAAAAAGTAGTAAAAAAATGTAAGAATTTTATTTATTATAATTTTTTTATTTGAAAAAAAAAAATTTTAATCAAATTTAGTTTTTTAAATAAATTTTTTTTAATTTTTTTTGTTTTTAATTTTGTAATCTTTTAAATTTAAAAATTATTAATATTTCCCTAAAAAATTTATTTTTGAGCTAAAGAGAGCGCTATTTAAATAATTTAAAATGTGAGAAAGAATTAAGATTAATCAAATCAGTTAATTTTTTCTTTTGACAAAATTTTAATTATTTGCTTTTATTATTGATTTCAATTTTGTGAAAAGTTGGCAATCCTATTTTAAAAAAGGTTTAATTTGACAAATAGTTCATGCCATGCATTTTCATACAAATATTAAAAATTTTTTTTTTTCCAGCCAACTGGCAACTCTATTTACGATTTTTCAGTATTTATTTTTTGATTTTATTTCGAAATATTTTCAATTCACATAAACATTCTGTATTTCAATGCACCAATTTATTTCTTTTATTATTTATTATTTTTTAGGTGGCAACTCTGCACTAAAAATGTTAGTTTATTACAAAATATGTCTACTAATTTAGCGATGATTTTTCACTTTTAATTGCAAATATACCACCAAATTTAGTGGTTGCCGATTGCCCCAGCTCTGAAACCAGCACATTTTCATCAATAATATTGATTGCCTATGATCAAATAAATATTCAGTGCTTAACTCAGTGGTTTCATGCATTTTATTGAATTCACACACCCGACACACCCACACATCCGAAAAGTTCTAAGAATTTCGACAATTTGCGAAATTACATACAAATTCATATACAAATAAATACATTATATGTACATGTGTGTGTGTACCGACGCACACCCGAAGCGCTGTTAGCGTTGGCACTCACATAAACAAGTCGAAAATACTTCATTTTATGTTTTGTAAACAAAATGAAAACATTAACTTTATCTATTGGCGATGATTATTTGCTCGACTCGCATATTTACGGAATTACGGAAAGTTTCCCATACCATTTATATACTCATATATGTACATGCGTATGTATGTACATACATATGTACACAGGTATATTCCGCGCACTTTTTGGAAGTAGTTTTTTTCAAAGGATATAATTTTCGTATAGTTTTCCAAGAAAAATAGCAAGCTACTCGGAGATGAGAATATAAATTACAACAAATTTATACATACTTATAAATACATACATATGTACATACTTTATAAAGTAGTCGGAAGTAAGAAGCTTTCATATTTATTGTCAAATAAATCTTAGACAATCAATGTATTGCTTCAGCTAAGATTCAGATCCATATTCTCATCCAGGGTTATGCATTTGTGCATTTTCTTCGGGAAAGATTTGTAGAGAAAAAACTGTTTGTCCCTAGACAATGCACTGACGTTACATATCAGTGAAAATAATGTTTAAAATCCAAGAATTGGGCTTGGAAAGGTTTCCGCATTCACTTATATTATCCATCAGGCATCCAACGACTATTTCCTGTTTTCAGATCTTAGAAAAATGTTCGCTGAGAAGAAAGGTTTTAAAATTTTGTTTTTTTTTGTTACAAAAATTACACTTTATACTACAACATAATTTTTTTTAATTAATTAAAATTAAAAATAAATTTTTAATTAATTATCTTTAATAATAATTAATTTTTTATTTAGTAATTATTTTTTTACTGCTCAAAATTTTAATTTAACTAATTGTTAATTAAAAAAAATTTAAATAAATTTTAATTAAATAAAAAAATAATTGCCTTTCTTTTATGCTATAAAACTTTTTAATTAAGGTTTTATGTTAAAGTTCTTTTTTTTACAAAAATTATAATTTATACCAAAAAAATATTTTTTTTTAGTTAATTAAATTTAAAATAAATTATATTAAGGAAATTAAAAACTATATTACAAAAAAAATTTAATTAAAAATTGAATTGAAAATTTTAATTAGGGTTTTAAAATTTTGTTTTTTTTTATAGAAATTATAATTTATACCAAAAAATGAATTTTTTAAATTAAACAAATTTAAAATTAATAAGCACTTTTTTAAATTAACAATTAATTTTTTTAATTAAACAAATTTAAATAAATTTTTACTAAATAAAAAAGTAATTGTTTTTCTTATAACATAAACTTTTTGATTAAGGTTCTAAAATCCTTTTTTTTTTACAAAAATTATGATTTATACCAAAAAATTAATTTTTTTTAATTAATTAAATTTAAAATTTTGTTTTTTTTTTTAATTATAATTTACGTCAAAAAATAAATTTTTTTAATTAAATTAATTTTAATTAAATGAAAAAGTAATTGCCTTCTTATAGCATAAACTTTTTAATTAAGGTTTTAAAATTCTTTTTTTTTACAAAAATTATAATTTAAACAAAAATATTATTTTTTATTAATTAAATTTAAAATAAATTAAATTAGGAAAATTAAAAATTTTTATTGAAAAAAAAATTGAATTAAAAATTTAATTGAAAATTTTAACTAGGGTTTTAAAATTTTGTTTTCTTTTATAAAAATTATAAATTATACCAAAAAATTATAAATTAATTTTTTTAATTAATTTAAGCACTTTTTTAAGTTATAAATTTATTTTTTAAATTAATTAAGTTTGAAAATTATAAACATTTTTTAAATTAAGAATTAAATTTTTTATTTAAATTAAAATTATTTCATTTTTTTAATTAATTTAATCTTAGTTTAATTTTTTTAATTAAAAAATTTTAATGTTCCTAATTTAAATTTTTAGAAACTTTAATTCTTTTATTTTGTATTTCGTTTCATTAAAACACCCAGCATCAATACAAAAATGCCTTTAAGATTCACCATCAAATAATTTTACTGATAGCAATTTATGAAATACTAATTTCTATTACAAAAATTAAAGCGCTTCTCTTTTTTTAATGCGAATAACAACAACAGCAAACACTCGTAAGTGGCATTGGCAATTTGTGAAGCTGTTAATTCTATTGGCTGCTTTTTTGGCGTTATAAAATTCTCACTTCAATTTATCACAAAGCTCATACAAATATGCACACAAATACATACATATGTACTTCCAAGCACAAGCACGCTGCCAGTAAAAGCGTTTCAAGCGTAGCAATGTGATGCTAACAAATGCTCAAACGCCTTTTGCTTTGGCCATGCAATTTATGCGCAAATACACACATGCTCGGGTGTTTACATTACCCCCAACTCACATACACACACAATCACCGAGCAGGAAGTTGTTCAAGCTGCTGAGCGCTTTAAAAATAGCAAAGCACCAGGATTGGATGGTATTCCGAATAGGGCGCTTAAAATTGCCATCAGCTACCATCCACAGCCATTTTCGGATTTATACACGCGTAGCCTTCGTGAAGGAGTGTTTCCAAAAATCTGGAAAGTTCAACGGCTGGTGCTACTACAGAAGCCAAACAAACCGGCAGGAGAACCAAGTTCCTATCGACCGCTCTGTATGATCGATACAATGGGCAAAATCCTAGAGCGGATAATCTGTACCCGTCTAGAAAATCATTTAGAAGGAGATGGTGGTCTCTCTGATAACCAATATGGTTTTCGTAAAAGGCGCTCAACTCTTGATGCTATCAAGAAAGTTGCTGGTATAGCAGAAAAGGCTATTGAAGGAGACAGGTGGATGTACGGGAACAAAGAATACTGTGCGGTCGTCACATTTGATGTGAGAAACGCCTTTAACTCGGCCCATTGGCCCCATATAATGCGTGCATTAGTGCTTAAAAAAACTCCGAGCTATTTGTTGTACGTCATACAAAGTTATCTGGCCGATAGGATCCTGCTCTATGACACTGACGAAGGACCAAAAAAGTATAGGGTAACGGGTGGTGTGCCGCAAGGATCTGTGCTTGGCCCACTCCTGTGGAATGCACTATATGATGAAATATTGCGCCTCCCTCTGCCGAAAGAAGTGCAAATAATTGGATACGCAGATGATATTGCTGTGACAATAGTAGCTAAGGAGCTCCATCAAATACAAAGTATTTGTAGTGATACTGTCCTGAGGATAAAACAGTGGCTAACGAGTGCAAAACTCGAACTTGCCGGCCACAAAACGGAAGCAGTTCTTATAACTAGCAGGAAAAAACTGGAAACTATTTCGCTTAACATAGACGGGCACAACATTACAACACAATCCGCCGTGAAATACCTTGGTGTAACGATTGATGCGAGGCTCAACTACAAAATGCATGTTGAAAAAGCGTGTGAAAAAGCGGCGCGTGTAAACATGGCCTTATCAAGGATAATGGCAAACATTGGAGGACCGAAACAGAGCAGGAGAGCTCTTCTGGCCAAGGTGAGCCAATCAATTATAATGTATGCGGCGCCTGTATGGGGGCCGGCATTAATACATAAGACGTATGCTGCGGTGGCACAATCGGTGTTCCGGTTGAGCGCTATCAGAATAGTCAGTGCGTTTCGCACGGTTTCCAAGGAAGCTGTCGGGGTTCTAGCAGGAATTATGCCTCCAGACATAATGGCTCTCGAACTTAAGCGAATCTATGATAAAAGTAAAAGCGCAGGCCGGAAACTAACGGGAGCAGAGCGTAGAGTAGAACGGCAAGCCAGCTTAGACGAATGGCAAACACGCTGGGATACATCAAACAAGGGGAGATGGACATACCGCTTAATCGGTAACATACAAGTATGGATGGAACGAAAACACGGGGAGGTAGATCATTACATGACGCAGTTCTTAACAGGGCATGGATGTTTCAGGGAGTACTTACATAAGTACGGCCACGAGGAAGGAGTAGCTTGCTCGTTCTGTGGTAGCAACAGCGAGAACGCAGAACACATATTTTTCCACTGTCGGAAATATACAAAGGAGCGACTATCTTTGGAAAAGGAAGTATCCAACCGAATAACACCAGATAATATAGTGAACTATATGTTGCACTCGAGGAATGTGTGGGATTTAGTGAAGAAGATGGCAGCCAGGATTCTCCATGACCTGAGAAGAGCAGAACATCAAAGAAGGAGCGAATCTAGAGCAGCGAATATCGCTGTAACGACGTGAGCCCATAGGCTAAGCTTGCCCTGCGATGAAATGCCTAACGGCGGTCCCACAGGGCCTCAGTAAAGCTAAAGGAGACGGAGTTAGGGTTTAGTACGTAGGCGTACCGTTTCGCAAGTCCAGAACAGTAGGTAATACTGACTGGGCGTGGTCCCGAATGAGGTGCACCTTTAGCGAGCAGTACGAATCGTGCATACTGCTAGTAAAGTAGCAGTATCTATGTAAGATTCCCCCTCCGGCACAAAAAAAAAAAAAAAAAAAAAAAAAAAAAAAAAACATACACACACATATACAGACTTATACATACTAAACATGGAGAGGCAATTAAAATATTTCACTTTTTTATGGACTATAAACAACTAGCAGAAATGCCAATAGACGCGAAAGACCAATAGCGCGCGGCTAAATACAGTCAAGCGCAACAACAACTACAACAACAATAAATAGAATAGTAAACGGCATAGCGACAATAATGTTAGCAACAACAACAGCGAATAGCAATTATTTGTTGTACAGCAAACAATCATAACATATCAAGTATGAAATTATAGTGAATTAGTAGTAAGCAAAAGCGATACCAACAACAACAACAACCACAAGAAAAATAAATCAACAACATTGTATGTATGGTATGACTGCTGAATAAATATTATTGCGAATATTCCACAGCACGCCGGGAGGCGTTTTGGGCGCTGCGCACCTATGGAGGTTTGCAAATACATATACATATGCATACTTGTTCATTTACAACAGTGTGTGTGTGTGTATGCAATACTACTTTGTAAATATAATTAAAAGGAAGAGTTAAGGGCGTGCTTGTTTCGGGCGTAACCGAATTTTGAGACCTACAGGATTTCTAAGAAGTAAAGCATGTGCAATATATCCAGATATCTGACCAACTTGCGAGTCGAGGTTTAAAATTTTTGGGCTTCAATCAACTTATGACATAGGTCATGTGGCCACCTCTTTTCACTGGTTACTATCGGGGTCACAGTTGGAGGAGTGTGAACAGCCTATGCTAAGTAGGTTAACTGCGAATAAGTAGTAATGCGTAGACCCCAGGCGTGGCTAAAAAAGCCTCATGTGCCCTATGAAACTCCGGCGAGGAGACGAACAGATGCCGCTTTTAAATAAGCGTCCACCAGCCCGCATCGAGGTTGCACAAAAAGAGACCGTACCCACGAGACCACGGCAACGAAGCGACAAGGGATCACACAGTGACCAGCTCTAAACTTGTACAGACGTCGACTAAAACTCCGGGTAAAGGTTTACTGGAAACTCGGAACGTATTAGTTATGACAAAAACCTGATGAGAGCAACATTCCCTCCTTAATTCATGCCCGAACCTCTCTCTGTACATAAACTCCCATAAAGGCTTGTGTCAAACTTCGCATGACCTACCGGCTTGCATAGATAACCATGGAATTCATATAGGCCAACTGTTACAACATGCGGAGATAACGGCTTGAAGCGGGGATCTATATTCTGATTTTAATCGGTTAGCTTGGATAGTAACTATAAGTTTTAAAGGGTTACATGGGTTTACGGATTCCAAAAAAATGGATTTTTTTATTGTCTTATTAAATTCTACAACAACTCTAGAATATGCTCCTAAATTTTCAACTTGATCCGAGTAATAGTTTCGGAAATACAGTCTTGAGAACTTGTGCGCTCGAAGCTAGCTAAGCTAAGTCCGCCGCCTTTAAACGCGTTTTTCACGAAACTGTGCTTTTGATGTCGATTGGCAAGATTTCTCGTGAACTACTCAATCGATTTTCATGAAATTTTACACAGGACTTTCGGTTACAATTCTTAAAGACTTGGTCTAAAGCCGAACTAGTTAAAAAAAATTCGGGAAGTTTTTACTAAAATCAAATGAATGATCCATTTTTTTTTTTTGGAAAAATGTCTGCCAAAATCCAAAAAAAATTCTGTTTTTTACCCTAGGAAACTCATGTAACCCCTTAATTATCCGATCTGAACAATTACTTTGAAGATTGTAGCAAAGTCTTGGAACGTTTTCCAAATCTCTTGAAGAGACATGTGCACAATTTAAGACCGATATCTCAAAAACTGAGAGATTAGTTCGGATAAATAAAGGCAGATAGACTGACTGCTCGTCAAGCTGATCATTTATATACATTGTGAGAAAAAAGCACCCGAAAACTGTAAGAAGTTTTTAAATACGGTCGAAAATTATGGGAATGAAGGGCAAAACGAGCCGAAACCAGAAAAAACACGCTAAAGCCGCTCATAAATCAAGGTAATGATCATTGTTTTTTTCGATATTCGTGGTTGGATGCATCAGGAATTTGTTCAAGGAAGAACAGACGGTTAAAAAGGAGTTCAATTTGGCCGCATTGAGGCGTTTACGTGAGAACATCCGTCGAAAACGGCCGGATTCGTGAAAGAACAATTCATGGATTTTACAGGATGGTAATGCAACATCGCTTCAAGCCACGTATATGACGCAACTTAAACCCAAAAACGCAATGAATACCATCGACCAACCAGACTTGGCTTCGTGATCAACCACCACCGTATTCACCAGATTTGGCTCCGTCCGATATTTTCTTGTTCTCCAAACTGAGATTGACGCTCCGTGGAAGCCGTTTTTCAGTCGACGGAAGAGATAAAACAATTCGCTGAAGGAGCTGAACGCCATCTCATAAAATGCTTAAGAAAAGTGTTCCGAGGACTGGAAAAATTGTTGGCAAAAGTGTATAGCATTGAATATGGTGGAGACTACTTTGAAGGCGACAAAATAAATATTATGGCCTCATTAAATATTTTGCGGTTTATTTACAATTTCCGGGTGTGTCAGTCCGGTCACTAGGTTTACGAAAAAATCTTTAGGAACCATTTTGTAGAACATTCAATTCAATTTCCTACAAAATCTATGAAACTCGATTTTTTTTCGAAGTATTATAGGTGGAAGCGAGATTTGAATTTCTCCATCCGATAATAAGAAAAAATAAAGGAAACTTAAGACTATACACAAACAAAACTTACCAGCTTTAAAACGTTGTAATCGGTTGTGGTGCTTGGAAACGGTAGCATTGCGAGGTGGAGCAGTTTTAACTGTTTGGCATTTGTTGTTGTTGCTTTAAGTATATTTTAACATTAATTATTATTATTATTTATACTTTGTGTCGTCTATAGTATATAATACTTGTTTGCAGAATTCAGTTGTGGCACAGCGATCGGTACGCACGACGCGCATATTTACATACGCACACATATATTAACGCCTGAGCTTATGTATGTAATATATAGGTTGTACATATGTGTATTGACATTATTCAGAGCAAGCGCGCGCGATTTTACATACATACAGACAACGGTAGCGGCTGCGCTCCAATAAAACCGAATGCATGGAACTGCTTAAGAACAGCGCTAAACACATATATATATGCATATACACACGCACATGTATGAGTTAATGCATAAATCTTGAAACACACGCACACATATACATATATGTATGTACACTTGTTCGCATTGAAGCGTTGAGCAACAGTAGCAGACGCTACCAGCTAGCGCACGCCGTTACACACAAACAACTGTCTATAGTCTGTCTGCCGGTCTCACAGCCGGCGCGTTTGTATGTTTGTAGGTGTGTCGGCTGCGCGCACACTACCACTGACCGACTCAACTGACGTGCGGCAAATTAATTATGCTCAGCATGTGGATTGATATCTGCTACAGTTTGAATTGGCTTCGCGTCGTCGTCGTGGTCGTCGCCGTGCGGCAGTCACAGACGCAGGCACAGACACGCGGGCAATCCCAAGTTTTGTATGCGCCACTCAAAAGCGCTTTCCGCCCGGCGTTGTCGAGCTGTTGAGCAGTGGCTAGCGTTGTGTGGCTGACCGGCTGCCTGTTGGCTGGTGGCTGGTGGCCGGTGGGTTGTGTGTCTGCTTGGCCTTTGTGTTGCTGTTGATCCGGCCGTTCGCAAATCGTTGACGCTTTTTTTTTTTTGCAGAGGCGCTTTAGTGTGTGTGTGAGTGTTAGTGTCCACGCGTTGTTTACACGTATAATTTGTGTTTTGCGAGTGCGTAGATAGCTATCGGATGTGCTACATGCATATAAATGTGCGTGGCTACGTGTACGCGTTGCCGTCCAAGCGCCCGGGCGCACACTTTGCTGACCAACTGTGGATCTGGAATAGAATAGGAATAATAATTATTGGAATTGAATTCATCATAATTGCGCGAATAATTTAATGGTATTAAGTTAAATGCTCCTGCTGGAGAAATAGAGTTGTTTCGGTATATTTTTATACCCGCGCAGCAGACCCACAAGAGTGTAATGGTTTAGTAGAAATAACGGTCGTTTTTAAGAGCTCAAAACCACAAAATAGTTCTAAAATAATACAAATACATACTTAAATATTATATACGATCAAAATTGATCCGGATTAGCAAAAAAAAGTTTATATAACATCTGATCAAAATTGACCCGGATTAGCAAAAAACATTTACGTATATATCATCTAACCAAAATTGACCCGGACCAGCAAAAAAAACATTTATATAACATCCGATCAAAATTGACCCGGAGAAATAGAAATACAAAATAGTTAGTTGTAAAATTTTATTGAATTATATACCATCTGATCAAATTTGACCCGGATTAGCAAAAAACATTTACGTATATATCATCTAACCAAAATTGACCCGGACCAGCAAAAAAAACATTTATATAACATACGATCAAAATTGACCCGGAGAAATAGAAATACAAAATAGTTAGTTGTAAAATTATATTCAATTATATAACATCTGATCAAAGTTGACCGGGATTAGCAAAAACATGTATACACCATCTGATCAAAATTGATCCGGACCAACAAAAAAAACATTTATATACCTTCGGATCAAAATTGACCCGGACTAGCAAAAAACATTTATATATCATCGGATCAAAATTGACCCGGACCAGCCAAAAAACATTTATAAAACAAGTTAAAAAAAAGACTACATTTTCTCTTCAACTTAAAGGTACAAAATAGTTAGTTGTAAAATTATATTCAATTATATACCATCCGATCAAAATTGACCCGGACTAAAAAAACTACATTTTAACTTCTTCGTTATGTGCGCAACTAAATTCTCGCTGTTTTTTGCAGGAAAATGCAGTTTTGTTGTAAGGAAATGGTTAAAAATTAATTATTCGCTAGTCACAATTTTTTTCCATCTTTTTGACAAAGCTCGAATACCATTACGGTAAAACTGCTCATCTTGTGTTGCTATTCGAGAATCAAGCCAAATTTCGATGACGTCTTGTAAGTGAAATTGTGTCTGAGCCAGACTCAGTGCCATCGAACCGAAGAAATATTAATCGGACAGTACAAAATATGGGAAATATGCACCCTCCAGGTAGGACTCCCAATTTAAGCGTTTTCAGGTAGGTTTTAGCGGGTTTGTCAACGTTCCAGAATCCATTTTTCGTGCTTCGTCCGGTACTGAGGTCGCAAGGAACAAAAGTTCCTTGTTTCTGAATCATTCTCAGTGCAGAAATCGCTTTAAAATAGCTTCCCGGGTGACTCCCAATGCTGAAGCAAGCTCTTCTTAGGTTTAACAAAAAGATTCAACGAGCAACGTCTCCAGTTAATGGTCTTCGAAGGTTTTTGACCTTCCTACATGTGAACGGTTGTTAACATTGGAATCGCCTTGTGCAAAGCGACTAAACCCATCATGGCATGTTGTTTTAATTGGAGAAGCACCTCCGTAGACTTTTTGGTGTTCCCGCTGTGCTTCACCTAATAATACAAATATTTATTAATGCCTTCAAAACAGGCATCTCTTAAAGCCAGTACAAGCATGACAATACCTAAACAAATTATCCATACACTTGTTACAAGGCTCGGCTGTGTTGAGTCGATATATAAGAGCAGTTGAGAGCCTCTGCTATCTCTCTGAAGCCAATACTATCACGATTTTCAAACTTTTTCGATGCTATCGTCATTAACAAAGGTCGGTAATTTTATTTAATTTAATACAGAAAACACTTTTCTTAAAAAAAAAAAATAATTATTTTATTTGTAAATGACTCGCATTAGGTAAGTTTTCAAAGACTTTACAAGCTCCTCTGAATGTGATTAATTTTTAATGAAGTATTCTTATTTTTCCCCTACATGACTTAAAAAAATTATGTTGCCTTCTCTATTCTTGTTGTAATATTGCATTAAAGCTTCAAAGCCAAAATTGCCAAAATCGAGTTTAATTCACCTAAGAGACTAAGGCCTTTTACCCAGCCAGTGCTAAATAACCTCTTTGTTTTCGAGACAAAATGGATATTCTGTTTCCGAAAACTGCCTGACAGCGAACGCTAATAAGCCAATAGACAATTGAGAGCGGACAGATTGTCAATTAGCATCCTGATATTCGTTCTGGAAAAATATTCTATGAACTTTCAAGGTATATAGAACTGATATGTAACCAATGGCTCATAGCAAAATCACTACTGGTAATCAAAATGTAAAAAGCGTGTAAAAAAGCCTATAGAAAATTATTTCGAAACGGAGTTGTCAGTTATTGTAATTAAGTTAAAGTTATTGTTTTTATACCCTGTTTGGTGTATACTGCAAGTATATTAACTTTTTCACGAAGTTTTTAACACGCAGAAATAAACTTCGGACACCCTACCGTACAGAAATAGGGGTTTTTATTAAATTTATTAATTTTAAGCCCTTACATAAATAATTTATTTTAAATATTTTAATTTATCGATTGTCCAGTGAGAATTTCATGACGTTTAATCGATTGGAAGTGAAGTTAATGCGTTTTTAGAGTCAGTATGTTTGTGTTATCGATGCGAAAATGAGCTTCGAACAAAGAGCCTAATGTTTTGTTTTAAAATTGGTAAAACTTTTACCGAAACATTTCAATTGATGAAACAAGCTTATGGTGATGATTGCCTATCCCGCAGCAGAGTGCACGAGTGGCTTCAACGTTTTCAAAGTGGCCGTGAGGACACAAATGACGATCAACATGTGGGCCAGTCAAAATCCGTGATCACCGGAAATTCCATCGAAACTGTGCGTGAATTCATCAAAAGTCAGGCGAAATCATCATTGAAATTCATGGAAATGGAATTGAACATCTCCGAAACAACGATTTATCGCATTTTGAGCGCACATTTGGACTTACGAAAGGTCTGCGCACAGTTTGTTCCGCACAAATTGACTGACGACCAGAAATTGCTCAGAATCCAACATTCGATCGACAGTTGTGACCGATTATTTGACCAAAAATCACATTTTAACCATTACCCACTCCCCGTATTAACCTGATATCACACCGTGCGACTTCTTCCTTTTCGAAAAAATGAATTTGCCCATGAAAGAAAAGCGTTATGCAGATATAGAGGCAATTCAAAAGGCTTGCACCGGCATACTGGCGGTCATACCGGCCAACGAGCTAAAACACTCGTTCGACATGCTTTTGGACCGTGCAAAAAGCTGTATTGAAGCAGAAGGAGACTCTTTAAATAAAATAAATTGATTTTGCCGAAAAAACCATTAGCTCTGTTTTTTTTTATTAAGTCCTGTTTACTTTGGAAAGCTCCTTGTATACTCGTATATGATCAGAATGAAGAGACGAGTTGAAATCGGGTGACTGTCTCTACTGTTCATCCGTCGGTCTGTGCAAGCTGTAACTTGAGTAAAAATAATGAGATCACTTATTTGTGACTTTATGCTGGATATAGCACTATGTAAGTTATGTGAATAAAATTGAGAGAGTGTGTTTTTCTTTTAACGGTGCATATATGTGCTTAGATTGAATAAAATCGTATGAAAGCCCTAGATCCTATATAACCAACATGCGCTATGCAGCTGATTTTAAAGTATTTCCTTGGCTTTAATCCTTGCAAGTTGCAAGTGTATAAATTGTTTGGCTGCACCCGGTCCTAACCCTTGCTTGCTTGTTTTAAATATGTGTTTCTCCTTTTAAAGGTTTTTTTAGTTTTTATATATTTTCTGTTATAGCTATAACACAGTTTATACACTTTTTCATATAGCTTACACATTTTTATTAAAAGCTTCCATGTTTTTTTTTTCTTAATTACTTTTTTTTTAATTATTTTTTTTATTAATTTAGTAAATCTTTATTGAATTTCATTTCACTTAATTTTCGTTTTCGAAAATTTTAATTATATTTAAAATACAAAAAACACTTTTCTTAAAAAAATATATATTTTATTTTTTTTTCAAAAGTACAATATTTATACAATATATAATTACATGTATATAGTCATATATATTTTAAAAATTTTTAATAAATCTTAAACAATTTGTTTTACTGCATTTTTTACTTAGTTTAACATAACTCATAACATAAAAAATTCATGAAAAAATATTTATAAATTATTAAAAAATATTTCTTAACAAAAAAATTGCATTAATTAATTTGTTAAACAAAAAACAATATTATAAGAAAAATTAAATAAATATTTTTTAAATTATTTGTGTTCGTATTTTATACACATTACATTAACTAAATAATATTTTTAAATTATTTAATTTTATTGTTCACTTGATCAAAGTTATGTAAAGTTATATTAAAATATTAATATTTAATGATATGCGTTTTTTTATTACTACTTTTTGCTTTAAGGAAATATCTTTTGATTTCTGCAATATAATATTTCGCCTTCGAATGTTTTTTTTTTTTTTGTTTTTAAATTAAATTTGGTATATTTTTGTTCAACTATTACTTTTATTTAAGGGAGGGATTAGGGTTTCGATAATGTCCAAAAATGGCCGCCAAAAACTTTCAATTAAACAAAATATATACCAGAGATCGTTGTAAGGAAGATTTGATTATACGAGTAATTTGACTAATTTTCCTTTATTTTTTATTTTCAAATAATTTTTCACCGCAAATTGGTTTTTTTTACTCAAGACATTCTAGGGAAAGCTCTGTTACCAGCTTATGCTTCAATATTTCAGCATTAAAAAAATACATTATATTGTCAAAAGTGTGCTCAATAATGTACAAAAGGTCCGAATAAAATTACTTAATCCATATTTAAGAAACAAATTCGCAAAAAAGTATTTTTTTTTACATTGAAACTTTAACCTCTCCCTTAATAATATAATTTTTTAGAAGCAAATTAGAAATTAATTGATTTTCCTTTTTTAAACTAACTATTTTTTTAATTTTTATTTTGAATTATAAAAATTAAATTTAAAATTATAAAAATTAAAAAAATACTTAAAATTTAATTATATTAAATTTTGTATAATTTTTTCTCAACTAATGTATTTATTTTATTATATAAGTTTTTTACAAAAATAAGAAATTAATTAATTTTTTCCAGTTTTTCAAACTAATCTATAAATTTTATATCAGTTTTGCTCAACTAATGCTTTTATTTAATAATATAATTTTTAATAAAAAAAAAATAGAAATTGAATTTTATTTCCATTTTTTTTTTCAAAGTAATAAAGATTTAAATTTAGAGTGTGCAATTAAAAAATTGAAACCAAAAGAATGTAAGCAATAATGAGTAGATAACATTGTATAAATTATCTTCTTCTTAATTGGCGTAGACACCGCTTACGCGATTATAGCCGAGTTAACAACCGCAAATTATCCAATATGTTAAAAAACATACAATTTTTTTTAAATATTTTAATTTAATTAAAAAAAAATATTTTTATTTTTAAATATTATTTTAAAAAACATACATTTTTTTTTTAATATTTTAATTTAATTAAAAAAATATATTTTTATTTTTAAATATTATTTTTAATTGAATTATTATTGTTTTTAATTTAATAAATAAATAATATTTTAAATATTTTTTGTTTTTAATTTCTAATGCAATAAATAAGTTCTAATTAAATTAAAAAAAAAAATGTTTAATAAAAATTATTAAAAAAAAAATAATACTTTATAATTAAATTAAAATATTTTTAAAAATTTGTATATTATTTAAAATTTTTTTTAAATTAAATTAAAACATTTAAAAAAAAAAATTTATGTTTTTAACGCATTAGTTTAATAAAATAAAAATATTTAAAAAAAATTATGTTTTTTCCACATTAGATAATTTGTATACTTCCTTATAAGCTCAACAAAACCATTTATTTTATCAGCTTTTATTTTTATTTTTTTTTTTACACACCCTAATACACATTATGCCACATTAAGTTTTGCCAACTTACCTTTTTATACACTAATTTTTGCCGTGTATTCGTGCAATTGCGTTTTTCATAAAACCGATTGTAATGCCATTATCACACACACGAGCACATTTCATCAATTTTATAACCGTTAATTACAGCGCGCGGTGAGTGCAACGACGAATTTTTACGATTTACGTTGGGCTTATTATACTCCGCATTCACATATATTAAATTTTGCATTAAAAAAATTATTTATTTTTATTTTTTTAATTTATTTTTTGCTGGCCATTTGAATTGCATTTTGCATTTAATTTTATTGCGTCTTGCATTTGCGATAGCGATTTGCTTTATGCATTTATTTCATTTCACATTTCATTTCACTTGTCACAAAATCACTGCTGACAATCAGCTTACGCGAATGCACTAAGAACGTACGCGCGTGTGGCGAGCAGCGCGTCTCATGAATGACTTGCGACTTCGAAATGAAAAAGGCAAAGGAAAACGTTTTGTGAATGTAAACGGCAGCCGAGCAGCCGACAATAGCGCACGACAGTTAATTTGTGAATGAATGGAAAATGCGCACGGTATCGTCTTAAATGTGCGCGGCGGCTGGACACAGGATGGCTGCAGTCGGGCGCATGCAACGATAACACACTACTGGGGGGAAACTGACGGCAGCAGCAACTGCAACAGCAGTCGAAGTCACAGTAGCAGCAAGTGCAGAGTGGCGCGCGTTGTGTTCGCAATGAAGATGCATAGACGCTGTTAGTTGAGCGCGGCAAGGCATGAATGTTGAGCGTTTGGAACTTCGCGTGCCACTATTTGTCTTATCATCGTTTTGTGGTGAAAAGTCAATTACACTTACTATTATCAGCAATTTGCGCTCATGCTTTCAAGCGGCTAGTTTGCATTTTTAATTATACGCGCGTATTATGGCCGAAAAACTATTTGACGCGTGCGTGTCAAAAACGTTACGCGGCCAAAGTGTTAATAACATGCACGCGGTTCACTGGACGCACGCGCGTACGCATACGCAGTTGCCATAAATTAAGTTTACAGTTGCAACGCTGTTGTTTATTACTTTATTATTTTCGGTAGCGCGCCGCGTTACAATGACAGCCTTATTGACTTGAAAGGAATATAAGCACATAAGCGCGCTTAACGCGCACACATTTTACAGTTATATAACAGTGTTATATTCTTGTAATTGCACATAATTACAATGATTAAGTCGTGGCGCCACTCGTTGCGCAGCTCTCTAATAAGCCAGTGCCGCGGCGCGTCTTGTCACACGTCGGTTTTACAGGTAAAATCAGCGACTTAATTTGCCTGACGTTTACTTATGCATAGGTTGTTGTTGCCGTTGTTGCGGTTGTTATTAGCGCGCGCGCTACATTCACACGAACCTTTTTGCACGACAGTTAAAACAAAGGCGCTTAATAGCGCTGCCTATTAACTTATTGAAAAGTGTATTATTTTCGCAAGCGCGCGGTGCGCGGTTCACGAAGTTTGACTTATGCGAAAAACTTTTCTCAGGCTACCGGCTATGCACAAACTTTCCGCGTTTAAATGCAGTCTCTACGTCGCATCACTTTACACTTTTGCCCGTATTTTCACACAACAATAACAATAGCACACGTTAGGCAGAGGAAAAACTGTTTATAACTCGTTTTTATAATTAGACGCCGCGTTACGCGTTATATACCGCAGTCGAATTGTGCACAAAAACTAACAACACGCGAAATTTAATTCACTTTTTTTCACTACTTAATGCCGGTCGTGTTTGGTTGTTGTTAATTAGCAGCCGCGCGTCGCGTTTTTAAACCACAAAAAAATATTGTTAAGCAAGTAAAGACTATAGCACTAAATGCGCGCACACATGTTTACTGACCGCCGCCGCTGGTGAACTGTTGTGTTCTGACGAAACGACTCTGAGCCGAACGTGCTGGTTTGGCCCGCTGCTTGACTGGCAAATCAATTGCTTGCCTGCTGTTGGCCGTATTGCTGGCGCTCCGTTGTTCAACACCAATACGCACACACACACGAACGTACAAGTGCGCGGTGGTTGCTTGTTGACTGCAGTCGCGCTCTGTATGTGATAAGACGCAAAGAGAGCGCGCGCCTCAAATGCGCGCTCTCTCTCCCGCTCGTCGCTTACAATGTTTACAAGCGCTATACGCGTTACTGTTAAATGCCATTTCGTCACTTTGTTGACTTGCCATTCACACAAGCAATTGCGGTTGTGCCTTTATTACACTAGCGCTTCGGCACTATGTTATGTTAACTCTGGCTGGTAGAGATGCTGCTGTGCGCCTTCGTTTATATTAACTCTCAGTAAGGCAGCGCATTGCATTATTTGCTGTTCATGCGTTAGAATGCCCACTAATTACTTGTAGTTGGCTTACATGCGTGCGTTTAAGTTAATAGAGCGCGTTAACAGCTGTTTGCAAAGTGGCAAGAGCGCTAGTGTTAACATAGAGCGCCGAAGTTAGCAGCAAGATTATAGAAATGAGCGCGGTTGCTGAAATGTGGGAAAGGAAAAGAGCGCGCCTGTGTTTTTGAAAAGAAATGTAATTTTTAGTGTTTGTTGATTTTTCAAACGCACTGTAATGTTAGGAGATGTTTTCTGTTAGCAGCGCTGTTGACGGTGGCGCTGCTAGTCGAATGGTATATACATTATTAGTGTATATTTTCAACGCGGCTGGGTGTAGCAAAACAAAGTTTAACAACAGAAAACCATTTAACACTTCAAAAGTGTAAACGAGCGTGGCAACCGCTATTTTTATTTATTTATTTTTTATATTTGGCAACTCTATTACATATATAAGTTTTTACTATAGGTTGATAGACATATTATGACAACAGTCGTGTGTTTTTTTGGCTTTGAGAACCTGACGACGACGGGTGTTGTTGTCCTTGGCCGGATAAAAAACCGGGCCCGTTCCGATTACGTACACCCGACTATAAGAACCTGCCGACGATGGTTGTTGTTGTCCTTGGCCGGATAAAAAATCGGGCCCGTTCCGATAACGTACATCCGACTGTCGTGGGAATAACCTTACTTCGACGGCCTTACTCCGCGATGCTTAAAAACACATAGATCAAAACAATGCGTTGATCAGCGCCCCAAATCATAAATGCTTCTTCCAAGTATTATTTGGTTCCAATCGGTCAGGTGAAAGGGAGATCTTTTTCTCTTGGTCGGGTTCGAGCCCGATCTAAAACCTCTGCCATGCTGTGGCTCCACACTGAACAGAATGTTTAATTCTACCTACCATTAGGCTTAAACCACAGCCACCACGAATCTCCCCAAAGGCCAGACCCGATGAGCAGATTGGAGCGAACTACAAGGGCTTGTTGTTGTTGTTGTGGGTAGCTTATCCCCGTTAGGATGGCAAGGATCAGCTAAGCTGTCGTCAACGGTCGATCCAACGGTAGGCTCAAGAAACGAGCTGTTTCGACGGGGTCGGACCAAGGCCAGAAGGGTGTCAGATGAGTATGGTTAGTGGGATAAGCAAAGATTCATTGCACGATGGACCAAGATTTTGGTCTCCGGTCCGACCTTGTAGCTTTTGCTAATATCAGTTAAGCACCCATCAAACTCAATGACTGGTGAAATATGTCGCTTAAACTTCAAATATCTTTTCATTAAAAGGAAACTCATTCAAGCTGAGTATTATAGCCCCATTTCTAACAAGACTATGCTGAAGTGGATTTTAGACACCTCTTACGACAGACATAGCTACCGGGGTAAGCCCGCTGAGGGAGATATATTATGACAACGGCATGGCTACACAGAATCCTGACACTTACGACAGAGAGCGCTTCATCCATCCTTAGCTTAAGGCTAGAAGAGAGATAAGTGCGCTGAAATCACTATTACATTATTCGGAGATTCATTGCACGTTGAAGTCCGAAATGTCTATTAGACAAGTGCCTTATGCGTTTGTGTGGAAAATTATCCCTCTTATTGTTATAGCGGCAGATAATATTCTGAAGTGGAGTTTTGAGGACCGGTGCCGAACTAACATTCTTTTCCGTATTAAAACTCGGTTGCGTTCCGGTTACTTAGGACGGGTTTAGTACAGGTCCTCCGCTAGGCTCCGTAAACTGAACTTCATTAAATTGAATACTTCTAACGAAAATACACACAGAGTCTACAATTAATTCCTCAACTATTGCAGATAAATATGTTATCTTTTTGGTGGATCTTAATTTTAGAGCAAGCAACGCTTCGATTGTAGATGAGGAAAATACTTCAGAACCCCAATACTGTATCTATGATCACTTTGAACCTGAACGACGTACTCATTTCAAGCAGTGATAAGAAATAGGAAATTCTTGACCTCAGATTTACAAGGCTTAGCGTAGATGAGCGATTCTATCAGGCTCCGGATTCGAGTATAGAGGACCAAAAATGTTGAACTCACATACAAACATACATGTTTTCGAATTGAAATTTTGAGATTAGTTCATATATTTTGAATAGAGTTGGAATTTTTTTACATAGAGTGGAATTATAACCTTAAAATGGGTGTTCCAAGCAGAGGTAGTTTTTTTCAATAGCCTTTTTTTGACAGATCACGCTTGAGTTGTGTCAAGAAGTAATGTTATTTTTGTTCAGTTTTGAGCTCTTAAAAAGTTCCAAGAAGACCTTATGTTTGCGAGCCAAATTTTGTTCAGCGATGAGCTCCATTTCTGGCTCTATGGGTATGTAACCATGCAAAATTGTCGTATTTGTGACAAAGATAAACCTGAAGAGATTCAATATCTGTCATCTCATATAGAAAAAACAACGGTTTGATGTAGTTTGTGGGCCAATGGAATCATCAGTCCATATTTTTTCAAAAATGGTGTCGCTGAGAACGGAATCGTCAACGGCCACCGTTATCGCGCCATGATAACCGACTATTTAATGCCTGAAATTTAAGCTCGACCTGGGCGATATTTTGGTTTCAAAAAGACGGCGCCACTTCCTACACAACGCGTCAAGCAATGGATTTATTGAGAGAACACTTCGGTGAGCAGATAATTTCAGTTTTTCTGTCGGTCGATTGGCCACCAAGATCGTGTGATATTACACCCTTAGGCTTTTTTCTGTGTGGATATGTAAAGTCAAAAGTCTTCGGACAAGCACGCTTCGATTCAGGCCTTGGAGCAAAACATTACCCGCGTCATTCGTCATTTACCAGTCGAAATGTTTGAACGAGTTATCGAAAATTGGACTCAAGGGATGGGTAGACGCCGCGGCGAACCTTTGAAAGAGATCATCTTCAAAAAATAAATGGCAAAAAATGTTCTACCGAATAAACAGACCGGTTAAGTTTTTATTTTTTTTATTTATGCACATTGTGGCACTACTGTTCAGAGCGTTTGTAGCAGTTATGCCGGTAGCGTCACCGTTGTGGGTGTCGCCGCTGTGCCGCTGCAAACATTGACTATCGTCGATCGCCGTCCGCGTCATTGTACAAGTAATCGGTTGTCTTTCGTATGAGTAATGCCGTTGATTCTTGGGAAAAATTTAAATATTTTTAATTTGCAATATTTTTTTTTATTTCCATTTTCATTACTGTTATTATTATTTGCAATTACCACACTTCAATTGACTCAAGTAATTCCATGCCGATTTGTCTGTGCGCAAGTAAATATGTATGTATATTCATATTAACATATTTCGTACGTATCACTGACATATACGACGTATGTATGTATGTATGTAAATCTGCAAAAGTATATATTTAACTAACTGTCAGTTGCGGGCCGCGAGCGCGAAGACTCAAACCGTGTCACTAATAAAGTTGTGTGTAAAATTAGCGATGATGATTCAACTCGTTGATATTTATATTATCAATCACGGCGGTGTTGTGCATACATACATACATACAGACACCTTTGTGGTTGGTAAATGTATATTAAGGCTTATATAGTTACAGGTGCTCCTTGCAATCGGTATTAGCGTGCTATCAGATTATCAATTAATGACTGTGTTTGTTGTTGTTTATGCTTTTTTAATCTGATTAGTTGTCAAATATATTGTTTTTGTATTGTTTTTGTTATACATTATTTTTATTATTATTATTTTCTTCTTTTTTTGCTATAGAAAACCTTTGAGCCATTTTGAAATCAGATATTTGTGTCACCCTGCAATAATCGGCTGGCAAATGCCGTTACAATTACGCAAAATTACCTCAATATCAGTTGCGGCACACAAGCAGACAATTCAAATATGTAAATATATATAGTAGATAATATGTTTGTTCATTTAGAATGCTGTGGCGGCAGAAATTCTCAAATTCCCAATTACCTCGTGTTGTGAAATTCCTAGAAAGCCCCAATTTCAATTGTACTTTGATTGTAACACAATCAACATACGTGCATGCTCGCATATAAAGGTATACGAGGGTTGCCTTTTATATTTCGAGATTAGAAAACAGAAAAAAATAACGGGTTTTTTCAATAAGAGCGCCACATAAATAACAAAAATTAAATAAAACAAAAACGGTTTGGGATATCAATAAACTCGATATCTTTTCCATGGTCACCACGGGCACGATTGCATAAATCCAGACGCTGAACTCAATTTTCAACGATTTTCAAGCATAAATCGGCCAGCGATATTCGTATGAAGTTCATCAATCGTCGCTGGCTTGACGTAGCCCCTCAGGTAATAGTATAACGGCGTCAAATCGCACGGCCGAGGGGAATAATTGACTGGCCACTTCGTGAGATGACACGACACGATTCACCAAACTTGGTTTTCAATAAATCGATTGTGGCATTCGCTGTGTGGCTAGTGGCGCCGTCCTGTTGGAACCACATATTGTCTAACTTCATATCAACCAATTCGGCCCAAAAATATTCGGTTATCATTGAGCGGAAGCAATTCACATTCATAGAAACGGTCTTGATAATCACGGAAGAAGACCGACTCAATAACGCCGCCGGTCTTTAAATCTGGTATTTTTTTCAGAATGCAATGGTGGCTCATGGAGTACGTGTGGATTGCTGTCTGACCTCTCACCCATATTTTGCTTATTGACGAAGCCATTCTTTCAGCCTGAAATGAGCCCCATCACTGAAGATGATTTTTCGATGAAAATCTGGATCATCTTCAGGTTGTTGTACCGCCCAATTACGAACATACGACGATTCTGGTGGTCAAGCGGCTTCAATTCTTGCGTCAATTTGATCTTGTAAGGATGTAGGCCAAGATCTTTTCGCAAAGTTCGCCACAACGGCGTCACAAACATACCCAACGCTTAAGGACGACGTGTGTGAGACTGATTTTGGTCTTCCTTAATTGATGCGCTAGCGGCTGCAATGTTCTGGACACTGCGGGCACTTCTTTGTCTCACTGTCACGGGAACATTTTATACTGTGTCTGTGGATTCAAATTTTTCCACTAGACGCTCAATTCTTGATCTGACAGGACAGGATTATGACAACCATAAATTGGGCGTAGCGCTTTTAAAGTTGCGGCCACTGACTCCGAATTTCGGTAGTGAATTTTAATAATTTCGACTCGTTTTTGGATCCTATATCTTTCCATGATGTAATGGAAAATGTTACTGAAAAAAATGTCAATCGTTCTACTTTCGTAGCGTCTCTAATGAAAAACCCGTTAGTAACCATAGCAAATCGCTTTATTGTTATTCAAAATATTCACCATAAAGATCTATGCACTTTTGCAAGCTTTTCAACCAATTTTCGAAGCACTTTTGCCACGTTGATTGAGGTATCGTCGAAACATGCGCACGCAGTATCCGCCTCTACAGGTGTCAAACATCGTTAACCTCATAGTACAGGCATATTTCTTACGTACGAGAAGTCATTCGGTGCTAACTGAGGACAATACGTTGGATAACTCATCAAATCGAGGTTTTAATTTTAAGCACTCAGTTATTTCAGTCGATGAGAAAGCTCACACTGACTTGGTGAAAAGTGATCCATCTTCTGCGGTCGCGCTTCCAGGTTTCTTGAAAGACTACTGGCAAGCAGGCAATGGTTGTGTATCACTCAGAATACAACATAACAGGACCGGAGCCTTTCATTTGCAGTGGGTCCGCACATCATAAAGGAGCTGTTCCGCAATGATGAAGCAGTGGAGAGGAAGAAGCATTGGCAACAACTCCTAGGCATGTGCCATGCCAAGTTGGCACTGGGCGGTTACAACCTTCAAAGGTTTAAATATGTAATCAATCGCCCAAAGGAAAAACGCAGGCATTGTAAGCTCAAGAAGCACTTATTTAACATGGACTTAGCTTCGTGTGCGCATTGCCAGTTCTGCGATTTGAAATCTGAAACACCAGAAAACCTGCTAATTGCCTTGGATCCATGTTCTCAAATAGGGATCACATCGTCTCAATAGCACCTAGCAGTTTATAGAAATTTATCAATTTGCTGGGGCTATTTGAGACGTTGTGCCTTAGCAGAGGGCACAATGAACCCTAGATTACGGTGAAATCCTCATTTACGCTTCCTAGATTGGATTTAATGACTCAGAATTTACTATTCTGCGTTCTTCTAGTGCTGGGCAGCCATTTGCTTAGGTGTGCTTTTGACGCGACTGATCTGAAAACACTCATACAGTCGACTGTTCTTTATTCTCGGGCTGGTAATTCATAATTCATAAGCTGTTACGATATCATACATATAAATGCTTTGAAGCGCCACTATGGTATTTTGTTAACATTTCTCTCGACCAACCTACACGTGCTGGTCCCACTAATGCCTACAGTAGTCTCAATTTCACTTGACAATAAAATTTTAGGCACATCAATAGTTTCCGGAGCAACTGATTTTAGATGACCTTCACGATAAGCACTGGTCCGCGCTTGAGCTTCATCGCCAAAAATTTCGTCGAAAAAAATAATTATCATTTCATTTTTTGGCCGAGCTGATGTAGTTGTAAGTTAGCAGATTGCAGCACTAGTGTCCCAAAATATAAAAGGCAACCCACGTGTATGTACATGAACATTACTACAATTTGCAGATAATTTGCTTACGGTGCTCGACATGTTAATAAGGCTCAGTATATATTTTGAGAAAATTAACAAACAACTTTACGCACATATATTTTGAGGTAAGTATTATTACATTTCTAAAATTGTAGAAAAAATAAATTTCCTTTTTTTTTTTGATTCAAATATAATTCATTTTTGCTACAAAGTCTTCAAGGTAATGCCAGATGATGGTAGCAAAATAAAAGCGAAACCTTGCCAAGATTTAAAAGGTCTTAAAAAAAGTGACTTGGCTTTACTTTGAACTGGGAAGCTGGTAGTAGAAAAAAGTTCCAATGTCAGCTGAGAGCGAGAATGAGAACAATAGAGGGAGGAAAAGAAAGGGAGAAGAGAAAGAAGGCCAAGAACATCAATAAAGCGTACTGAATAGTTGTAAATATCAGCACAAAGTTTTTAATACGATGCTCCTCATATTTTTTTATGAAAATAGTGTCCAACGTCTTTTACGACAACTTAAACGATATGCATATAGAGTGATAGAGAGAGAGAGAGACGTAGCAAGAAAGGCAAGATTTCCCCTTTATTAGCATCCATCTATTTGCTCGCAAAAGCACTCTAATTGAAGTAAGCAATGTGATTCCGTTAGCTTAGTCTAGTAGGCTAATGAGCCACGCATAGACCAGTTTGGGCCCTCCGCGATACCTGATGAAGTTGTGTTAGTGTTACGAAGTCTATGAGGAGAGTTTATTCTTCAACAGACTCGGTGACCTCATTATCGATATTTCTTTTCGTGTCTCATACTGTGGGTGGGTACCCAAATACGTATAACGTAGCTTTGTCAAAGCGCGATAAATGCACAATAGATACTCCATTGTTTCTCTGATGCTTTGCTCTTGACATTTTATGCAGTCTTCTAGAGCCGTCAGACCATTCAGAAAACATGTGACTCCCACAAATTGTGAGCAGTAAGTATTTCAATCATGTTCCTACAGCTCTAGTAGGGACTTCTTATATTTCTATTGTACCGTTTTGCACAGGACTTTTGCAGCTTTGCTTTCAGGTACGTCGTTGAATTGATTTCCCTTGTCATACTCCTGTCCAGTCGCTTGCTTCTGGTGACACTGCCTTGCTTTCCAAGCCATTTCTGGCCGCGGTTAAAGCCTCGATTGCTGCTTGGCTGCCCAAACCGAAGTGATTAATACCAAAATTACCCTTCTAACTGTACTCAGTTACTTCCATTACCAAACTGAACACACTAATATGTTCACCACTGTACTATTGTATACATTAAACTGCTTGAAAAGTCGGTGAACTTTGTTTGATGAGAAAATCAAAATACAAAGTATGCATCTAATCAAGTAATCATGTTACCAACCAATATCGGTATCGACTTACACCTACTTACATATGAATGCGTCAACATAATGTTTATAGTATGTCAGCAACTCACCCTCTTTTTTTTTGCTATCTAAGCAAATTACTTAGAGCAAAGACATTCTATCAAATACTCTTTGGAATGTGTGATATTATTTTGGCATTAGTAACAGTTAATTTATTTCTAGAGCAAGGGCCCGAATAGGAAGATCACAAAGAAGGCCGAACACCTGTCAAAAAGATGATGAATGAGTAAAAATTGATACGGATGTACAATATACATAAGTTATAAATTTATCATATTTCGTATTGCATGAATAAAGATAATAATAAAGAAGTATCTACAAAGAAATTGCTTCGCTGTGGAAACACTTTAAAAAATGCCGAAGATATTATGTCAAAAGATGTTTTTTCCTAAACATGTTTTTATGTATTTTTTTCACGAAATAAACGGTAAACTCGCTCAGTAATGAGATTAGATTAGGTCTAAGTCTGAACTGATTTTTTTTTTCTCGGAGAGAAATCGAGAGAATGTGAGAGGTAAGTGAGAAAAATTTCCCTACTTTGGGTCTTTGATTATGATCATTTTTACATTAAAACTGTTTTCAAAGTAAAATAAAGGCTTGGGCGATCCTTAGTTACATCATTAGATAGATAGATAGAAAATAATTGAGGCTGCGACCTATAATCTATTGTGCCCTCTCCTATATCACATATTGTCACAAAGGTCCAGCAGTCTTAATAATTCCAGGAGCTTGCTGTGGGCGACTGAGGTGATGTGATTCCTGTCCATGGAACCTAGGGTCTTGAGTCTGCTTCTACAAATTTTTGGGCAATCTAGAATCAGGTGTTTGAAGTTTCCTGTTCAACGTCGCAAAACCGACAGTTTGCGCAAGAGACTATGCCCACGTTGGCCAAGTGCTTCCTGAGCCTGCCATGCCCTGTATAAAACGCGGCAAAGAGACGGAATTTGTCTCGGGGAGGTTGATCATATCTCTTAACCTTGCAAGGTTGTAACCTCCCAGTATTAGATTGGCGTGGCGCCCTCCTGTTTGCTCGTCGGCCTGCTTATTGCCGGCTACACCTTTATGCCCAGGCGCCTAGAGGAAGTGTACACGGTTTCAAAACTTTTTTCTTTATGTTACTCCTTTTTTATGAACTATGGCAATCAATTCCCTAAGTACTCTACCAGCTAATTATTGGTTATTACGAAATTCGACTCGTCAAGAAGACGTAAATAAGTACTTGTATGTGGGCTGAAGCGAGCCAGAACACCCTATGCTATCAAAAGTATAATACTATAGCCAAAAGTACTTTCGAAACCTGAAAAAGTCTTTCTTGGAATCGTCGACCCCTACTGGTAACCTTAAGGAAACGTCGAGGCCTCAGAAAAACCTTTAGAAGCCGTTATGAAGACACATATCGGTTTTATAGGAACAAGTCATTCCTTTTGGAGTTTTTCATCGGTAACTTTTATGATGGTACTTTATATCATCTTCTTCCCAACGGCGGCTGAAAATCCTGACAAAGAATTTTAATTATTTGCCAACGATTTTACAAGGAAGCGACTCCGCGCCTGGCTCAAGTATTGCCAAAATGAGTGCTACCTTGAGAAAATTCCATAAGGTTGGGTTGTGAAGGGATCTTGCGAAAGTATCGTGAGTGGATTGAGTGAGTTATAAAATTTATAAGGAAAAATATTTTGTCTTAAAACAATGAAGCTTCAACCCTTGATATATTAGGTTGTCAAATATCTCCCTTCCGCCTTTTTGCTCTTTATTCAATGATTTATAAAAAGTGTTACAGTGATCGGATTTAGTTCAAATATGTGCCGTTTCGATCGATAATCTGTTTCCATCTAGACGGCAACTTCATAATACCCTCCTCGTAGAAGCCCCCCTTCTTACTTGCTAAGAACTGGGACAGCCACTTTTCACAAACCTCTTTTGAGTTCAACTTTACACCAACAATGCCGTTCGCCATGGACAGGAACAGGTAGTAATCACTTGGCGCTATGTCCGGGCTATATGGTGGATGCGATAAAACCTCCCATCCGAGCTCCCATAACTTCTGACGAGCCATCAACAAAGTGTGTGGTCTGGCGTTGTCCTGGTGGAACACTACACCCTTCCTGTTGGATAATTCTGGACGCTTCTGGTCGATCGCCTGCTTCAAGCGGTCCAGTTGTTCGCAGTAGATGGTAGAATTAAGCGTCTGGCCATATGGGAGCAACTCATAGTGGACGATTCCCTTCCAATCCCACCAAACATACAGCAAAACCTTCCATTTGGGACGATTCACCGGCCTTCAACCACGACCGTTTGCGCTTAATATTGTCGTAAGTGATCCATTTTTCGTCGCCAGTCACCATCCGCTTTAAAAATGGGTCGAGTTCGTTCCGTTTCAGCATTGATTGATATGATCCAGAAGTTTTTTTTTTGCGTCAAATCATGCGGCACCCAAACATCAAGCTTTTTTGTGTATCCGGCCTTCTGCAGATGGTTTAAAATGGTTTGGTGACTAACTTCTATCTCCTTGGCGCTGTCACGAGATGCCACATGCCGGTCTAACTCGATGTTTTCCATGATTTGATCGGTATTCGTCGTCACAGGTCTTTCGCCGGGTGGCTTATCCATGGTGTCGTTTTAACCCGCTCTGAATCGTCGAAACCATTCGTCCGCAGTTCGAAGTAATATAATACCATCCCCCAAAACACCATTAATCTCACGGAATGTTTCTCTAGCGAATTTCCTTTAACGAAGGAAAACTTTAAAATTGCGCGAATTTCGGCGTTAGTGAACTCCATGTTTACACGTCTATAACTGTTGAACGCAATATCCAAACTATTTATGCATAGCGTCGTTTTGTAGGTTATGTCAAGACCTTTCCAGGGTGTATAGTATTGCCAGATACGAGCTCTGTAAAGCTGTATACAAAGCCGCGAAATTCAAAAGACAAAAAGGAGGAAGGGAGCCATCAATTTGCTACAAAATCTATAAAACAAGATATTGTTTAAGCAGTGGGAAGCGAGATATGAAATTTTCTACCTGATAATAAGAAAAACATAGAAAACTATAAGGCGGAAGATCTTCTGACTTCAATTAAGACTACATCTTTCTCTCATATTTGTGGACATTTTTAGAGTTGTCCAAAAACCTGTTTCAAATAGTAGCAGGCGAAAAAAATATTCGTTTTCTATGGTTCGACGGTTCTGACAAATGAGCAGATATCTCAAAACCTGAGAGACTAATTTGCGTATTTAGACAGAGAGGCGTCGGGCAGGCAAACAGACGGACGTAATTAAGTCGTCTTAGCTTGTCACGCTGTTCAGAGTAGAAGTACTAAATGTTTCTAAATGTTAAGTCTTATCAGAATGTATAGCAGGTGTACTTTCAGAAATTAAAAATAAATTAAATAAATTCCTTTGGCCCTATCAAGGCAATAAATTTAACGAAATATTAAATAATAATAATAATAAATAAGAACATATGTTCCTGGGGTTATAAATAAATTTCGGCATTAACAATTTGACATTTCTCAAACTTCGGTAATCACATTTTGATTCCATTGTATTTTTATATGGCTAATGAGCTCATTTATACGTCACTGTACATATATTAATATGTATGTGCTTATGTAGCGTGGTAAATTAATGTGGTGTGAAAAATGTTTGACATGTAATAATTCATATTGAAGACTAAAGGTGTAATCAATTTCATATATTTTTATATTAAAAATTTTGTATTTTTTTTTGGACATTTATTGTCGTCGTTAGCTGCCTGAACGCTTAAGTAGAGTAAGTTGGTATGTGCAACTGGTTAACAAGCAAACAATAGGCCATGAAAACAAGAGTGGTACGATTGCAAGTGATCTTTGCGGTATGTGTGTATGTGAGTATTTGTGAAGCTGGTTATTCATCTAGTTAGATAAAAGAGCGTAGGCGGTGCATATTGTACCAGATACATGTATGCAACAGGTCAATTGAAAAGTCCCCGGCCTGACACATAGATGGCGCGACTAGAATTAAATCAATATTTTCAGTTAGCTCTAACCTTCGAAAGGCGCGTGTATAAATTTGACAGCTGTCAGATAGTTAGTTTGTGAATTATAACATTTTGAGTGAAATAACTTTTGCTATTGTGAAAAAATTGATAATAAAAGGAATTTTGTGTGTTGAAAAAATATTGCTTTCTGGGAGAAAAAAATATGGATTTCTAGATAAAAAAAACTGTTAAAGGCAATGTTTGGATTGATCAACATTTTTTTTACTCTGCACCGGAGAAATCAACCGCTGAAAAGTGTTTTACTAAGTTTGAACGAGGCGAAATGATCACCGTGGACGATGACGGCAATGGACACCCAAAGGAAGTCGTACCAACTTAAACATCGAAAAAGTCCACAAAATAATTTCGGATGACCGTAAAGTGAAACTCTCCGAGAGAGCGGGTACTCTAAACATAAAAAATGAGCGTGTACATAATATCATTCAAAAATATTTGGGTATGAGAAAGCTCTGTGAAAAGTGGATGCCGCTTGAACTCACTTTTGATCAAATGCAAAGACCAATGCGTGAAAACACGCAACAATCGGCTGGCAAGGCTATGGCGTCTATATTTCGGGCTGCACGTGGAATAATTTCTATTGACCATCTAGAAAAAGGAAGACAAATCGACAGCGACTATTACATAGCGTTATTGGGTCGTTCGAAGAACGATATCACCGAAAAGTGCAGCATTTGAAGGAGATGAAAGTGCACCACCGTGTCACAAATCAATGAAAACGATGGCAAAAATCCATGAATTGGTCTTTGGGTTGCTGCCCCATCTACCGTATTCTTCAAATCTGATCCCCAGCAACTATTTCTTCTTCTCAAATATCAAAAGAAGATTGGCTGGGAAGAAATTTTCATCAAATAAAGAGATGATCGCCGAAACTGGTGCGCATTTTGAAGCAAAGTACAAATCGTACAACCAAAATGCTATCGAAGAGTTGGAGGGTCGCCATTATCAGTGTCACCCACCCTTGTAAAAAACACCCTTGAGGTAAGGCATGTTGAAAAAAAAACAGGATTTTTGCCAAAAAAAAAAATGTGTTTTACTATGGTAGGCCGGGGACTTTTCAATTTATCTGTTATATTTAGGTTTGTCTGTATGTATATAGGCATGCGCACTGCCACGGTTGACACAAACATACAAACATAGATATATATATGTATATATATCGTTATATATAGATATATACAATACATATGTACGTCTCAAATGCTTACTAACCTCTTGAGAATTCCACAAATTTTGTTTTGATTATTTTCTCTTCATTTGCACACAGTGTGTCGTGAAAAAGAAGACTTATCTAAACAGGCCTCTTGTGCAATTTCGTATTTACACATACACACAGCCTTCCACAATTTTTTTCCAAACTTTTATCTTTGGCCAAAAGCCGCATTCGCTATGACACGATCACGACATTTTCAGTTACCTAGCGGAGATTAATCATTATTTTCGTATTTTTTGGGGTAGGCATGTATGGATACATAGCGGTAATACAAATAATACAATCGTGTCTGAGTTAACTTTCTGCTATAATTTATTGAGAATTCCTTACTTTTCGAAATTCAAACTAATATAAATAGCTTTTAGGTAAATATGGACTAAACAACCACAGTAAACAAACACACGCGGCGTCGAAGGTTCTTCAATCATATTAAAATAATCTCCTGAAGCCTAATTTTTCTAATTCGAATGATCCCAGAGGGACATTCCGAAATCTCACTTACTTCGATTGCAACCCTGATAAACACTGCGTTGCGGATCCTGACATCTTTTCCGCGTTCCAAGAAATATATGGTTGAAATCGGAGTCACAGAGGAAGAGCGCCAGTGTATTTATTCACAGATAGATGAAAGCTCAAGGAAAAGGTTGTGGGCAGTCTTTTGTGCAGAGCTCTTGATCAACTTTTGTTCCAGACTGCCAGACCACTGTAGTGTTTTTCTTGTAGAAGTGGCAGCCATCAAGGTAGCAGCAGCTGTACTTCTCCGAAGCGGGACTTGTTTTAAGGAAGTATGCATAAAATCCTATACCCAAATTGCTATTAAGGCCTGAGCTCGCTGACAATAAGCTCAGAGCTAGTCAAGCAATGTACGACCTTAACAGTAGCATCAAATTATTTCCATATTAAACTTGTTCTGGGAGCCTGACCACACCGGTGTACTCGTAAAGTCAATGAGCTTTGAAGAAAAGGCGTGTTTACCTAAACTCCTTCAGAATGGGAATGCGCAGGTGTTCTCCCGTCTTCATGCATTCGGGCACTGTATTTGTGCGCCTCGCGCTCTGCAAGCTTTAGTCAACCAACACCTTTGAAGTTGCGAAAGCCTTCGGGTCTAGGGTGAAACACAAAAGGTCCAAAGAACTACTAGCTCTTTAAGTAACCATAATCCCATTGGCATTTACACGGTGAGGCTAAAGATTTTGGCGGACGAAGCTGGTCAAAGTTCCAAGAAGGAAGATCAGGTGGAAACACTTTCCTCTCCACAGTCCAGCTTTCGCAAGACTTAGGTTGCAGCAACTCGGATAATTACCTCATTGTAGCTGCCTCAATAATCTACTCATTCAAGTCACTTTTTTAACTGTATTATTCCAACACTGGTTTATAACCTTATTTTTATATCGCAAACTATTATACAGCCGAGAAGCGTCTCGTGTGTAGCATTAGATGGCGGCTAAATAAGATCTCTCTGTCTATCTTGAAACATTTGGCTCGCTGGGAAAACAAGTACTTTATAAAGACAGATCCATAATGTCTCAGATGTTATGTATCCGTAAATAAACAAAGCTGCGAGATAACCCTGCGATGGTGTATATCCCAGAATCGTGAAGAATCATTAAAAACAACCGTTGTCCCTTTTACAAAGCGGCGATCTCTTCCGGGCTTGAGGCCCCTAATACTCGGTGGCACACTGACGGCTCGAAATCACCGGAAGGCATTGAACCAGACATTGCGAGATCACATACCAAACTATCCAAACCAATGGGAGGTTTCCGAGCATCTTCCAAGCATCTTCCAAGCAAAGGTCTTTCCAATAAGTGCAGAAATCACTCTCCACCGCAACTAGCGCATCCAGCGTATCACTATACGTAGCGATAGTCAAGCGGCACTAAATGGGATCTCAGCGTATGAGGTTAAATCGCTTTTAGTGGAGGAGTGTATAGGAAGGCTAAACCGCCTAGCAGTGTGGAACTGTGCTCACCTAATTTGGGTGCTGGGGCATAAAGGGGTAGCCGGCAATAAGCTGCCCGACGAACTAACCCACACTGCGGCAACGTCCAGGATGATGGGGCCAGAACCATGCATTGCAGTATGAAAGAGCTGCTCCGCACAGAGGAGAGAGTGTGTAGAGAACAGTATGCCATGTCAAGCTACTACTAGGAGGGTACAACCTTGCAAGGTTAAAGGAAATAATCAACTTACCCCGAGAAAAATTCAACCTCCTTGTCGCGCTATATACATGTCACTATAGGCTCAAAAAGCACTTGTCCAACATATGTGTAGTGTCTTGCGCAAACTGCCGGTTCTGCGACATGGAACAGGAAACACCAGAGCACCTGATTTTGGATTGTCCAGCAATTCGCAGAAGCAGACTCAAGGTCTTAGGTTTCATCTACGTGGACAAGGATCACATCAACTCAGTCGCGCCCAGCAGGCTCCTGCAATTGTTCACGATGCTGGACCTTTGTAAGGATATGCGATGTAGGGGAGGACACAATAGACCATATGTCGCAGTGCAAAGCTTTAATTTTCCTACCTATCCATCTATCTATGGCGCAAATGAAAGAGCTTAAGCTAACTTAGGGAAACACTCAAATGTGGAATCTCCTTACCGAAAACCGTGGCGCTTTGCTTGCGAAGCAATTAAATACCTCCCACCAAAGCTATCGCGAAGGAATTCAAAATTATTTTAATTTCTTATTATTATCACAATTATTGTTATTAACACTTTGTATATACATACATATGTATGTGTGTATGTATGTATGTGTGTTTCCAAGTATGCGCATGATGATCGCTTTATTGCTTTGGCATATAATTGATTAATTGCTTACAAATATGGCAGGCGATCGAATACCAACCAGTTGGCTTGTAACAAAACGTGGGAAATCGCGCAAATATTCGCGTGAAAAATCACACACACACAAACATATACACACAAATGCACTCAAACACAAGCAAGCTAAAGCTTGGAACGGAATGGCAGCAGCGCTTTATTGCATGCACGCGCTCCAACTTCCCACACAAATTCATAAAATTATTGTTTGAGACACACACACACACAACTACAAATAGACACTCATACACACTCATACACATACATATATCAACCTGTGTGCATTTGCGCTAGCAAACCGCTTTAAATGCTAAACATAACTACAATTTGATTACAATTATTAACTATGAGTTTATTAATGCATGGTTTGTTGGCGTTGTTGTTGGGTTTTCAAACATTTGTTTCTTTTTTTTTTTGCTTTTCTGTGATATTTTTGCCAACAATTCGCTGTGGCAGCTTTGAAGTTCTGCAATCGACTTGACATTGGCATAAGCTGCATAGCATTCGAGATATCATTTTGACCCACTTTTAAATGAATTCTTGCAAAAAAAAAAAACAAAAACAATAAATACTTGTGAATAAAATAGCAAGACAAATATTAAGAAACAGTAATACCCTTCACATGTGCATTTTTAATATCAGAAAAGGGTATAAAAAGATCAGTTTCTTGGTTTGGATCGTTCAATTTGTTTGCCAGCTATATGCTATAGTGGACCGATCTGAACGATTTGTTGGCAGATTATAGCACTGCTTTAAAGAATAGTCTATGCTAAATTTCGTGACGCTACCTTGTCAAATAAAAGATTTTTCCATACAAGGACTTGAGTTTGTTCGATCAGTTTGTATGGCAGCTATATGCTATAGTTGTCCGATCTGCAAAATTTCTTCAGATATTATAGAGTTATCTTACAAAATAATCTATGCCAAATTTCGTGAGGCTATCTTGTCAAATAAAAGATTTTCCCATACAAGGACTTGAGTTTGTTCGATCAGTTTGTATGGCAACTAAATGGTATAGTTGTCCGATCTGGAAAATTTCTTCGAATATTATAGAGTTGTCTTACGAAATAATCTATGCGAGATTTCATGACTCTACCTTGTCAAATAAAAAAGTTTTCCATACAAGGACGTGAGTTTGTCCGATCAGTTTGTATGGCAGCTATATGCTATAGTTGTCCGATCTGCAAAATTTCTTCAGATATTATAGAGTTAACTTACAAAATAATCTATGCCAAATTTCGTGACGCTTCCTTGTCATATAAAAGATTTTTCCATACAAGGACCTGAGTTTGTCCGATCAGTTTGTATGACAGCTATATGCTATAGTTGTCCGATCTGGAAATTTTCTTCGGATATTATAGAGTTGTCTTACAAAATAATCTATACTAGATTTCATGACGCTACCTTGTCGAATAAAAAAGTTTTCCATACAAAGTCTTAATTTTGATAGGTCAGTTTGTATGGCAAGTATACAGTGGTACGATATTGGCGGTTCCGACAAATAAGCAGCTTCTTGAAGGAAAAAGGAGATCTGGAAAATTACAAATTCATAACTCAAAAACTTGGGATCAAGTTCGCATATAAGTAGGTATACAAACGGCTTCCCAGAGGACGCTGCGGCATTTATGGTTATGACGTGGAAACTTAAGCTTAATCATCCCAACGGAAGCTACGGCATGAGGTTTTGCTAATGGTTTCTTCGATTACAGGGGCATCGTGCATCACGAGTTAAAATAGGTATTCATAAATAAATAAACACTTCCTTAAGAAACACAGAACTCACGAGACATTTTGCACCAACCTCGTCTTGTCTTTGAAATTTCAAGCCAAAGTTAAGGTATTGGGCTGAGGCTACAAGTTGAAGAACGAATTAGTAATAGAAAAGTTAATTCCCAGAGTTTAGGTTTGATTTTGTTGTTATCTTGTAATGGATTTCGATACCAGAAAGCATTCTGGACTGAACCATAACAAAACAATTACTGGGAGCATAAAGCTTCAGATATACTGCAGAAGTATTACTGGTCATTGCCAACCGCTCACTGAACTCATAATATGACGTTCAGAAGCAATTGGAAGCTTAATTCATGGTGTATTCTTCGATTTTCTGCGATTTCGTCCTTCAAACGGTGCAACAACGCCTGTCCGTGTTGATGGTCCTTCCCTTTTTCAGGTAGTAAATAAAATTAGTCCATGCGCATTCCAAAATACAGAAGCCAATAACCTTGCCAGCCGACTACTGCGTTTTTCCACGCTATGGACCACTTGCATGATTGTCTATTGGACTCCATAGTGAAATGATGGAGCCATGTTTCATCCATTGTCACATATCAACGCACGTTACTTTTATCTATTTCCAAAATAAACATAACCTTAAAGGCCGTCGTTTCTCAAGATGGATGGAAATCGATAAAAGAGCTAGAGACTATACCAAAAATCGAGCTCGAGAAGTGTTTCGACGATTGGAAAAAGTGCTGGCATAAGTGCATAATACCGCACGGCGTCTATTTTGAATTTTGGAAGGATTTAATGTAGACGAAAGAATTGTTTTTTTTTTCAAGAAAAGCGAAAATTTTGTAAACACACCTCGTATGTTCATTCCCGTGTCTATTATAAATTTATTGCATATCGAATTTAATGTTTGTAATTGCATATTTTCTGTCTATTAAAAAAGTTCATTTAATGTTATAGGCATCATAAAATATAATTTGTTATTGTTATTGCTAAAATTTTATATATCCATAAATAAATTAAAAGTGACTGGACGCGGCACTACACAGACAGAGAAATTTCGGTAACCTTCTGCGTCCGGTGTCGAACACACAGGACAGCCTGCAAAACTTTGAGTAAGATGCGTTAACCGAACCGTGTAGAGGGTCACGGCTAAGAGAGTGGGCGCTTTGAAGGGGTTCCTCCGAGGCCGATTGGTTTAAGGACTCTACAGTGTTACAGCGTGTGTCCAACAGGCGCCGCGGCTGCAAGCGACTCGCTATTTAAACGTGATCAACGAAATTGTGCCCTCAGGTAGGATTGTGCCGCTGGGTTTGGGATTTGCCATGTAAATCCAGTTAAAGGAATACGAAAGTCCGGGCCCAAACGTTGACGACCACAGTATCTACGAGCGCTTGGAGGAAGCGTATGAGAAATTCCCCCGCCACGGTGTTAAGATCGTGCGCGACGACTTCTACGCCAAGGTAGACAAAGAAGACATCTTTGGATCGACGGATCCGATAATGGGGAGGGGCTAGTTGATTTCGTCGCGGCGCGTAACATTGTAGTTTGTAACACTAGGTTTCAGCATCTAAAAATCCATAAAGCTACCTGGTTGTCCTTTGATCAAAAGACACGCAATCAAATTGATCACGTGAAATAACGGTACCGCGAGGAGAGTAGGGAAGATAGTCGCATTTCCAACAAAAAGAAGAGAGGAACTGAAAAAAGTACGTAGGTAGATCTTTAGATAATGGCTAACGAGAGTTCGACCCGAAAATTATAAATATTAGAAGTTAAGGCAGAAAACAAATCCTTTCTAAGTCCGGGTTTGACTTTTGTGAAAACAGCAATGTGAACTTGACTACAGACACACAGAGTACCACACACTCCAAATGTGGAGATAACACTTCTCGAATCTGCTAAATGGCGAAAGCAGTGCTGCGAGGAATGGAGAAGAACCCGCAGCAAACGAGGAGAAAACAACTCTAAGACCGCTTATTAACCACAAAGCCCCAGGGACTGATGAACTACCGGCTGAGTGGTAAAATCCGACGGAGATGAACGGGAAAAGCGCATGATCTAGCTGCTAAGCATGATTTGGTCGGATGAATACATGCCGTCAGCGCACCCTTTCAAGCCTAGAAAAAGAAGCGAAAGAGTCTTGTGTTGAACGAGGGCAATACACCGTACCTAGAGGCCACACATAAAGATTGTTCGCGTCTTAGGAACTACGTCACCATTGGCAGCTATACATAAATTTGAAAAAATTAGACACTTGTATATCACGTAAGCGGCTTAAATTCCACCAATAATCTAAGCTACCTAAGAATTTGGGCTTACATGTGACAGGAGAATGATCGGGATGAAAAAACGAGTTAAAATTCGATGATCGTGGCACCACCCACTTTTAGATTAAATTACATATCTCGGGATCCGCTAGGCCAATTTCAACCAAATTTGGTACGCCACGTTCTTTTCACATTCCTATATAACAGGTGCGAAGAAAACCATGCCTACTTCCCATATACAGTCTGTCAAGTAAGAGCGTGGTCAACTTTACCGACAGTTAATGAAAGATTTCGCTCAAATTCCTTCGCGAGCCGATAGAGGGAAGTTTTGTTCTTGATGCATTGTCAACAAAGGTTCAGTTGTAGTTGATATTTTGAAAGATAATCACGTTAAACACCATGAGTGCTAAGTACGCGTCGTGCTACGAAGCTGTGTTCCTTTGCATCCACCCGAAAGGTCCTAAAATGTCGCAATCAGCGGCTGCTTAATATATGAGAAAGCCGAAGGCCTTTGTATAGAAGTGGATACAGCGATATAAAGTGGCTAAAAATGTCGATGATTTACCAGAACGTGGTTCGATAGGAAAAGTGAACAAAAAATATGAAAAAATAATAGCGAATCTGTTTTCGCGGAATCCTGCTTTAACACTGCAGCAAAGACAAGCAAAATTAATGGCAAAAGGTTTAGATATATCCTACGAAACTACCTGAACCCTTTTTCATACTCATGATCCGAAATGGCGCAACACAATGAAGAAGCCTTTGTTGACTGAAAAACCTGTGACAAAGCGAATCGCTTGGGCGCATGAGAATATTGATAGAGATTTTGAAAATGTCATTTTTACTGATGAGTGTTCTATATGGGCACGTTCTATTCTCACCCGAGCCTGGTCCACTTCCAGCAATATTTAGGCTTGTACAGCGGACCGTAAAACATGGATTCGACACTTTGTACCTCTTTACTGACAACCTAAATGCCGAGAAAATGATAAAAATCTACAAAAAGGCTTTACTGTCATCTGCCAAACGATGGTTCATCAGAAAAAATGGAGATTGGATTCTGCAGGAGGACAACGATCCTAAACACCGCAGCAAGCTCTGTACTCAGTGGCAAACTCAATCTGGCATCGTTACATTGGATTGGCCGTCGCAGTCGCCCGATGCAAACCCAATTGAAATTGTGTGGGCATATCTTAAACAGAAGCTTCGTGGAAGACGCACATAAACCTTGAAGCAGTTGTCTTACGAAATTCGTCGGATCTGGAGATACTTGCCACTAGAATACGCCGTCAAATTAATAGAAATGCCTCGGAGAAGCCAGGCAATTATCGACGCCGGTGGTGACTAGACATATTATTGACCAAATTGCATCATTGTTTGTAATGTGTACAATGTATATATTATATAAATATAAAAATTTCATAAAATATTTTTTTTATAAATTAACACGACCACGCTCTTACTTGACAGACTGTAATTCTTTCCATTCCAGTGTAAAAATAAAGAAACAATCAATGTAATGGTAATGGCTACAATGTAAAGATCAAACTTGGCGCAAATAATGTCTTTAGGGTATGCCACCAATAGATACGGAATATTTGGACTCTAGCACCTATAGATCACTTCTTATGATATATAGTACATATGTATGTATACTATATAATTGAAAATTTTATGATCTAAATGAAAATTTTTTCATCTGTGGGCAAAAAATAGTAAGACTTTTTAATTTAAAATTATCTCGAAAACCCATTCGCCAAGATATGTATTTTCTGGGTTAGTATGACCGTCAGTGACATCTGTGCCAAATGTCACTTCAAAATAACCATTAGTGTCTGGTCTTTCTGAAGTACATAAAGTGCATTGAGCGATTTTTACCATAAGTGAAATAGTTCAACAAAGAACTTCCATTAAAATGTGTGTGCTTAAGGGGGTATTCCACTCTAGAATTGTGAAAAATTCGATTTTTTTTTCATATATTTAAAGTTTAGACTTTCAAAAATATGACCTTGGAAGGATTTTTCAAAATTCGACATATTTTCGGAGATACAGCCGATTTTGTGAGGTGGCGTCCTTTTTCACTAGAATTGTCTCCTAAACTTTAAACGCGTTTTTCTCGAAACTACTTTTTCCCACACGGTACCGGCATTATCTCAAGTTCTATACAACCGATTTACTTGAAATTTTGTGTGAACCTTCTTTATATAATCCTTTATCGTTCCTACCAGCATCGAGTCAAAATTTTTGTTTTTAATATTTAAAAAAAATCAGGAATTTCAAAAAAAAAAGCGTAAAAAATTATTTTTATTTTCAGGCAGTCGCCATTTTTCAAAAAAAAAAATTTTCGTGTTCCTTGAGGTAGTGACTATAACAGCATCCTTACTGATTAAAAATTTCTTTTGATTTTTGTTTTTTCAGACCACCAGGAGAGTCAGGATCAATGTCACCAGGATGCGCCATTTTGTTTACACCTGTCTCTCCTCCCTCTAATTATTTTAATTTTTAATATTTTTTTGTAAAACTTTTTTTTTTTTGTATTATTAAGATATCAATAAAAATACCATAAAATATGGATAGTAACATTTTTTTTGGTTTTTTTTTTTTTGTAAAAAAAGCTACCCAAAAATGTATGTCTAGAGTAGAATACCCCCTCAATAAAATGGCTGTTGCTGAAAAGGTCAGAATGTTGGAAAATGACAAATAGTTTGTCGCGAGTGTTTTTGATTGGTACAAATTACTCAAAAGGGGGTCGAGAACGCGTTGACGACGAAACACACGAACTTAGCCCTTTCTTACTGGTTTTGAATTACCGTTATTTGAATTTAGCCTAACAGATCGGTTCTGGCATAATTTGAATTTGCTCGTTTTGCTATTATTAAAATTGCTGATTTGATAATGAATAATTTTTTATACACATACAGACATATACATATACGTATACTTGTATGTATGTAAGGTACCTATTTGTGAACGAACAGATGGGGCTAAAAAGTGCGAAAATTTTCCACTACAACTCTATCCAAAAAGGTTCGAACAAAGAAGCAAGACGAAGCAAGCTCAACAAGTTACGTATTGTGTTCAAATGCAAATACACTGCTATGTACACAAGTACATATGTACGTATTGTTTGTGTGTGTGTGTGTGTTTGTATGGCCGGCTTTAAGTGGCTCTACGTAATTTGCAATGTACACACCAAATGTGGATTTAAATGCATTGAAGCAATGAATAAATGATCAAATAAATAAATATAGCTGTTTGTGCATGTGTGTGTGTGTTTGTCGGTAGACGCATAGCTGCGCGAATTCTCCCAATATTTGCACAACAACAAAGATGAGACGCTTTGCAGATAAAAATGGGCAAAATGCGTTCTCTGTATGTGTGCGTGCGTATGTACATACATGTGTGCATGTAAGTCTATCGACATGAATTATATCGCACACGTTGTTGTTGCTTGTTAAGGACTGTCGCGGTTTTTTAAGGAGCACAGCGCATTATGCATATAAATTAATTGCAAATTTAATTTTGAAGCAATGAATGGATGTATTATATGTACATATGTATGTATGTACGAGTGTAATAAAGTGGAGAAAACACAATAACAAAAACAAAAATATTGTATATTTTATCATAAAAAAAATAAAAAATAAAATGCAATTTAACTAAAATAGATTGTTGTAAAGAGGAAAAATCATATAGAATTTAAAAATTGTTGTATGGGAAGTAGGCGTGGTTGTCCATCGATTTCATTTATTTTCACAGTGCAGTTCTTGAGAGTGGCCAGAAACGATTCTCTCACATATGGCACAAGCAGCTCACGACCTCCGGTCTTACGGCAAGTATCCTCTGGGTAGCCGAAACATCCTCACTCCAGGGTTGTGCGCTGGGTTTAGGACACGCCACGTAAATAACACTAACAGTGAAAAGTAGAAAAAAGCCTCGGATGAAAGGCGTGTAAAGGATTTCGATTTAAGGGCATCCACCTGGAACGTCCGGTCCCTTATTTGAGAAGATGCCGCTGCCCAGCTGGTTAATGTTTTCATTAGAGACATTAATGGCTGACATTACCACCGTCCAAGAATTCCGAACGACGGGACAAAGACTGAGGTGATTAGGTCCTTGTGGCATTTACTACAGTGGTCATATTAAGAAGCGCAAATTCGGCGTGGGATTAGTGAGACTCCGTCGCCGAGTCTTGGTATACAAACCGGTGGATGAACGTCTAGCTACAATCCGCATCAAAGCGAAGTTCTTCATACGACGACATCAACATAGTCCAGCGAATCAAGAGACAGCGGCTGCGTTGGCAATGCCATATTGTCCGGATGAAAGGTAGCACGCCAGCTTTGAAGGTTTTCGATTCAGTACCCGCCGGAGAAAGCAGAGGAAGAGGAAGACCTCTACTCCGTTGGAGATATCAGGGTGAACCTAGCTGCACTAAGTATCTCGAATTAGTTCCTAATAGCGAAAAGAAGAAACGACTGGCGCGCTGTTGCGTTGTCTACGCCAGTAAAACAGAAGAGAATGTTTAAACTCCAATAAGCAAAGAACCGTTCCAACTTCGAAGTAATGAAAATATTGCTGCCGTTCAGGTAAGTGCAGATGAAGACCGCCATTTGTCGATTCTAAGACGTTCTCAATGGTCCTTTGGCGTTGGCCACGGCGAATATCGCATTCGATGGAACGATGAGCTGTTCGAGATATACGACGACATTGACATAGTTCAGCGATTAAAAGACAGGGGCTATGCTGGCTAGGTCATGTTGTCCGGATGGATGAAAACTCTCCAGCTCTGAAAGTATTCGACGCAGTACCCGCCGCGGGAAGCAGAGGAAGACCTCCACTCCGGTGGAAGGACCAAGTGGAGAAGGACCTGGCCTCGCTTGGAATATCCAATTGGCGCCACGTGGCGAAGAGAAGAAACGACTGGCGCGCTGTTGTTGACTCGGCTATAATCGCGTAAGCGGTGTCTACGCCAGTAAAGAAGAAGACGTTCTCAAGAATTGTGACTGTCTCAAACCACAACCTGACGGATTTTGAAAAAGGATTTGGGCTTGCATCCATATAAAATTGTTCTCACTCTAGAACTGAAGCCATTGGACTACCGTGAAAACAATAAAAATTTTTTTAATAAAATCATCTTCTTTGATCCACAAATTATTCATTAACAACCATTACAAACACCTAAATTAAATGGTTTGATAAAGTCATCAGTCCGCACATCTTTGGATGATAACCAACTTTTTATGGTCGCAATTGAAAGAGCTGATCTTGACAACATCTGGTTCTAACAAGACGGATCCACATGCCAGAAAACACGAATGATAGCAAAAAGTTTGGATATTCGTTTATTTCAAGAAATTGTGACGCTGATTGGCCCCCGAGAAGTTGTTTGAAGTCATTGGTCTTTAGCAATAAATCAGACTCTTTTCAAGCTTTAGTAGTCAATATTGAACTTGCTCTTCATCGCATACGACTTGATTTAGAGGAAAAAGTACTGGAAAATTGGTTTCATTGGATTCGATTGTTTTTTGTAAATAAGGCTCCTTACTTTTGGAAAACCCGGCATAAGAAATAAGATAAGAAGAAATATCGGCCATAAAGTCAGGCATTCAGCCGGAAATTAAAATATTCGACATATTACCGCAATGTTGGACTAAGATCACCCATATTTGGTGTCGAATCAGATAATGCATCTCTCATGCACTCATCTCTCTCAGTCTCTGTTTTTTGTTGTAGCTTGGGTAATCAAATATTGGACCTCTCTAATCGTTTAATAAACACATTTATCATCGCCACCTTACGTTCGCCACAGTCGATTTCAATTATAATTCGTGTTTACACATACCTATATGTGTACATACATAGACACCTATGTTTGTATGTCATTTCTACTGGGTTATATTTACCTCCGCGCAGCAAATGTCGGAGCTTGGCTGCTCGGCTTAGCGCCTTTTATCTACGTACACATATGTATGTATGTATGTCACAGTGTGTGCGTTAACACCTTACCGTTGCCTGCTGAGATATTTGTAGTGTATTAATTTGCATTTATCTCTTATTTGTCGTTATTTTTAGTTCAATGGTGTTTGTAAAAGTTTTATTTTTAGATCGCGAACTATAAATGTAAACAAGCGATTGCAGCAACAACAATAACAACAATGCGGCCTACGGTCACTTGTAAAAGTAGAGTAAAAGTGTATAGGTGAAATCCGATAAAAAACGCATTGAAGCTTTAATACCCCTCACAGGTGCATTTATTGTGACAACTGTATGTCAAGCGTAATAAACCCAAGTTTTTGCATCGCTAAGTGAAGATGGATGAAGCATGGCTCCATCAATTCACTCCGAAGTCCAATCGACAGTCTTCCGGGTAGACTGCATACGATGAACCCGCTGCAAAGCGTGGAAACTCGCGCTATTTTAAAGTTTAATCCTATTTTAAAGGCAAATTCGCTAGCGAAACGTTCCGTGAGATTAATAGTGTTTTGGGGGTGGGTACTCTATCACTCCGGACTGCGGAGGAATGGTTTCGACGATTCAAATCGAGTGAAAACGACACCATGGATAAGCCAGCCGGCGGAAGACCTGTGACGACGAATACCGATCAAATCCTGGAAAACATCGAGTTAGACCAGCATGTGGCATCCCGTGACATCGGCCCAGAAGATGGGAGTTAGTCACCAAACCATTTTAAACCATCTGCAGAAGGCTGGATATACAAAAAATATTGATGTTTGGGTGCCGCATGATTTGACGCAAAAAAACCTTCTGGAATCAACGCCTGCTATATGCTGCTGAAACGCAACAAACTCGACCCAATTTTGAAGTGGATGGTGACTGACGACGAAAAACGGATCACATACGACAATATCAAGCGAAAACGGTCGTAGTCGAAGGCGGGCGAATCGTCTCAAACAGTGATCAAGCCGGGATTGACGGTGAGGAAGATTTTGCTGTGTGTTTGGTGGGAGTGGAAGGGAATGATCCACTATGAGCTGCTCCCTTATGACTGGACGCTTAATTCCACCATCTACTGCGAACATCTGGACCGCTTGCAGCAGGCGATCGACCAGAAGCGACCAGAATTGGCCAACAGGAAGGGTGTAGTGTTCCACCAAAACAACGCCAGACCACACACTTTGTTGATGGCTCGTCAGAAGCTACGGAAGCTCTAATGGGAGGTAAATACGGATTACTTTCATTTCGGTTCATCATGTGTCTACATATAAGAGTTTAGAGCAGTCATTGGATCACAATGATCATAATAACGGCTCAAGAGAGACCAGTTTCGATCCGATCTGCTTTCGACTTTCCTATTTTAAAAATAAGTCTTTGCAAGTCTTTAAATTCAACTACTTCGACATCTTATTAATACGAAAGCATAGAGATATTATGTAGACTTTCCAGCTGACTGTATTAAGAACTTTTTACCTCCAACGTAACGGGACCTACTTATACGAGTGCAATTCTCTGTCGAAACTCCGTAGAAGTTTGGTAGTACTACAATGCTCAGTGCCTCGTGAACTTCGCATATCCGGAACAGTCAAGTAAAAAGAACAGCTCCCTTCGGATAGGAAGGTCCATCTCCGAGCAGCTTGATGTTAAAGCTTTCACAGTCGGTCTGTTGTCGCTCTTTAAGGTTCAACAGGCAGAAAATTATTACAAAGACAGTGAGCTCTACAAGAAAAGTAAGGTCTCATTCAAGCTGATTGCGGTCTTATTTAGAACTCGGTGGATCATGAGTCCCAGCAATAGCAAACAAGAACTAAAACCTTTGGGGAAACAAATAAGACGCATAGATATTCAAACGAAATCTCTGTCACCGACAACGGCGCTTAGTTTTATCCTCATTGCTATTAACACGAAGCTCCTGGCGATTTAAATCACTTTGAAGATGAAATACTTTCGCTCGAAACTTTTGTCAGGTCTTCATTAATTGAGCCATCGGCTATGTGACGCCAATGAAAGGATTTCGTACATTAATTAGTGTTGCTCGGCCATTTATTAAGCCATTATGGGAACTTAACGGATTGCACTGACATCGAATTACACCTCACACACACACATACATACATATACAAGCAGAGCCTAACAAAGCAGCACTTAGCACTTTCATACAAATGTGCGGGTTGCATGAAATTATAGGAGTGTAGAGTGTACTCGTAAAATTTATTGTTTTCGTACTCCATCTTCGTCGTGTGGACTGTCGCCAGACAAGGTGACCATATCGATTTCACTAATTGCATTCACCAGAAGCGAATAAAGGCAAACGCACACGCGCAGAAAAAATTACTAAAAAACAAAAAAAAATATTATAAGAAGTAAGGAAGGACAAACTGCGGGTACCGATCATTCAGAGAGTACGCAGAGAGCTTTTTAGGCTTTGGAAAAGTTTTATATTGAAATGTGCTCCAAAGGATTTCAAAAAAGAGACATCGATTCGCTCTATGAGCTCTTGAAAAGTTGCAAGAATATCCGACGTTTTCGAGCCAAATTTTGTGCAGTGATGAGACCCATTTCTGGCTCAATGGCTACGTAAACAAGCAAAATTGCCGCCTTGGGAACAAAGAGCAACCTGAAGAGATTCACAAGCTGCCATTTCATCCAGAAAAAAACGGGTTGGTATGGTTTGTGGGCCGTTTGAATCATCAGTCCATATTTGTTCAAAAATGAGACGGTGAGAACGTGACCGCCATGGCAACTGTTATTGCCCATGATAACCGACTATTTGATGGCTGAAATTAAAGCTCGCGATTTTGGCGACATTTAGTTTCAATAAGACGGCACCACTTCCCACACATCGCTTGAATCAATGGATTTATTGAGAGAATATTTCGATGAGCAGATAATTTCACGTTTTAAGCCGGCCGATTGGCCAAAAAGATCGTGTGACATCACACTGTTAGACTCTTTCCTGTGGGAATATGTAAAGTCTAAACTCCATGTGGACAAACTCACTTCGATTCAGGCCTTCAAGCAAATCATCTCGTGTCTCATTCGCCAGTTACCAGTCGAAATGCTCGAATGAGTCGTTGAAAATTGGACTCAACGGATGATCCATCGGATCTATATTAAATTTGAAGTTTCTGTGTACATATATTCTTTAAGAAAGTAGGAAATCTCGAGATGAATCACCCTTTATATTAGGTGTTCAACTAAGTTATCGCTGTTTTTTTTAAATGATTATGCAAATTTTTTATTAGGAAATGGTTCCAATTGAATTATTCGAAGTGTTGTCCATCGCTAATCACAACTTTTTCCCATCTTTCTGGCAAAGCTTGAAACCATTACGGTAAAGCTGTTCATCTTGTGATGCTATCCAAGAATCAATCAATTTTTCGATGTCGTCTTGTGAGTGGACTTGCTTCTGAGTCAGACCATGTGCCATCGAACGAAACATATAATAATCGGGCAGTGCAATATCTGGGGAACATGACGGGTATCTCCTGGTTTCGAGGAAGCTTTTGCCATTAATGGTTTTGTTTGTCTTCAGTAGCTCATAATATAGATCGCCGGCCTGGTCCTATCAAATAAAAAGCATGCCATGCAGTTTCCATGATAAATCCGCTTTTCATGACCCTTTACGATTCTATGAAGAAACAATTTTATTTTTTGCTTTAAGAGCATTTGCTCACAGGTAAAAAAGCGACGTTAACCGTCCCTTGATTTTAAAACATAAGGAACCCAAGTTGCTTGTTTCTGAAACATTCCCAGCGCATGAAGCCGCTTGGAAATGGCTTGCCGGCTGACTCCCAATGCTGAAGCAAGCTTTTTTGTTGCCGTTGACACCGAACCTTATCGAGCAACAACTCCAATCCAGCGTTTTCCAAACTTTTTACCCTTCCTTTATGCGGATGGTCGTTAATATCGAAATGACCGTCTTTGAAGCGACGAAATCTATCACGTCACGTTGTTTCACTTGGTTCAGCACCTCCGCAAACTTTTTGCAGTTCCCGAAGAGCTTCAGTCACTGATTTCCTTGACTGTAAGAAGAAAATCAACACGGTTCGAGGATCTTGTTATCACTCTCTCTTCATCCGTCTACCAAACACCTAGCATTTTCCTATTTGCGATTGGAAAGGTATAGAGCAGACTTGTGGTGCTTTACTAAATGACTACGAGAGGATACAGAAACCTACCATATATGGTACACAGACAGCCAGGCGGCTTTGCTAGACTTTTAATCGTCAAAAAAAAAAAAAAAACTATAGCGTGATCAACAAATGTAGGAAGGCTTAAACTCACGCCACTTTTCCATAATTTCGATTCCAAGTCATAGGAACATTTTCGGCAACGAAACAGCAGACAAGTGGGCCAAGTCAGGGATACCTCTTGATGAGTCTGAGGCGGCAACTCGAAAGGAGTAGGGAAACGGCTCTACACTCCCTCTGCGAGTGCTCAGCTCTATCTCAACCCCGATGTAGAACTCTTGAAATTCGTCAGTTAGCAATGAATGCCATTATACCCTGTACAACATTTTGCGAGAGTATAAATATATGGTATTGTACAATATCTATTTAAGAGAGTATATACATAGCTCTATGAAGCTTTATATACACACACATATACATACATACATATATAAATACACACAAATATTCATGTATAACATGGCATGTCAGTTTCTCATCTTGTAAGTCATTTCTGCTCCCATAGCAACTTCATAATTCGTCATGCAATGGTCAATCAGCTTAGCCACCAGCCACAACAACAATCATTAATAGGAAAAAACAGTCGCAACAAACAAAAAGAAGTAACGAAAATACTTATGTATGTATGTCTTCGCAGCGCTTCAATAAATCCAAATTGTCTGTAGCAATTACTCAACGGACGGTGATTAAATTACTGCGAAATGTCAGTCACAGTCGGGCATCATAAAGATTTATCTACAATAAGCCTAGCCTAATGGGGTGTACTGTAAATTAACTGAATTAGAACAAAGAGAGGGTAAAAAAGCCAAACATTTAATAAAAATAGTTTTCAAGGACACACAAAAATAAGACACAAACTGGAAGTGGCAAAAATTCTCAAAAATGTTTTGAATTAGACGGAATATGACGAAATCAGTCAAGTGCATGAAAATGTTAACTATGGCAAGGGAATAGGAAGAGGTCGTTCGCACTACTGTAGGGTTTATGTATGTAACCAGAATGGGCCCGGGGTTTTCTCGAAGGAGAGTATGATCTTAATATTTGATAAGTAACGGATAAAGCCGTCGGAATTTAATTACAGTTTGATTGACCATTGGCCCATAGACAGCGACATTATGGTCGACTCCATTTTTGAAAAAATATTGACCAATGATTCCTTTTGCCCACCAAACTATATCTAGAGCACACCAAACAACGACTTTTTGAGAATTAAACGGCGTCTCAATAATGGCTTGGGGATTTTTAACACTCCAAATACAACAATTTTGTTTATTAACGTACACATTCAAACAAAAGTAAGTTTCATCGTTCAACAAAATTTTCTTGTGAAAATCGGGATCGGTGACGATCTCGTTTTGGTCCCGTTCATCGAACGTACGACGTGCTTGTCGGTTGTTCGGCTTCAGTTCTAGCACGAATTGGATTTTGTCTGCCCGCAACCAAGATCCTTCCACCAAATCGTCCATAAAGTGAATAAGCACAGCTCCAGTTGTTGCGCGCGATGTCGGATGAACTCATTCAGATCTACTTTGATACTATGCTCCACAGATGTGTGACCCTGAATTCGTGGAACATACCATCTAAGCAAATATGACTCAGAAGGGACCGCTTAAACTAGTCTGGAAAGCACTAAGCGTTTAGTGAAGGTCTTTAAGTCATCAAAAACTTACCTCATAGAAGTCATCCATTCAACTCTATAAGGAGACGTGAGTATTCATCAATGTCGAAACTGTTGAACAATCCAACGAATGACGTTTCAAAAATGAGCCGCAAAGTACATTCGCTAAAGAGCATCCCAGCGCAAATTCGGCATGGAATGTGTGAAGGGAGAGAAACTCCGTCGCCGGGTTCTGGCATTTACCCCGTCTAGCCACAATCCGCATCACAGCGAAGTTTTTCAACATATCGCTGATTTGTGTCTACGCCCCGACAGAAGAGAAGGACAATGTAACCACAGATGACTTCTATGAGGTATTAGAACGTACCTACAAGAGTTGCCCCGCCACGATGTCAAAATCTTGCCTGTCAAAATCTTGCCTGGTGACTTTAACACCAGGGTGAGCAAAGAAGATATCTTTGGCAAAACGGTCCCTAAATTCAGCCTTCACGATGAAACAACTCAAAGTATGTTTTGATTTATCGATCCTCCGAGTAATGTTCAGAGCAACCCGATCTCTGAGGATTCGTGCGGTAGAAACTTGACTTTTTTTGTCTTCAAAACTATGGAAAGTGAGCAAGAGAAACTCTCACATTTCCACGACTGTGGGGTTTATGCAACTGGAATGGAGGCGGATGTTCATCCAACCAAGGAGTTTTTTCTGTGACTACAACCTCGACATAACATTCCTGACGGATGCAGACACATTCTAATTGAAACAAGAAAACAGTACTTTTTAAAGAATAACTATATATTCTAAAAATTTTAACTATAATAAAGTTGAAATTCTTTTGGATTGTCAAAACCTGACCACTAACGACCACACAACTAAACCCCACTTGACAGCCCAGTGGACTTGATGATATTACAAAGTTTTTTCACCATATCTGCTGAATTTCTTTTAAACCTGAACCTTACGAGTTCCTGGTATTTTCGGCTCGACAGAAACTTTTACTAGAATCTGAAGCTCAAACTTCGAAACAGGGTTCCAAATGCTGAAAAAGGCACGTTTCACTGTCTAATCTATCTCAAAGTAGTAGCATTTAAGGCTCGAGTGACCAAAAATCACATTGCTGACGGATTATATTTCAATAAAAAAGAGTCGGAACCCAAAGCCTACTAAGTCACGTGGCCAACAGCAACCATGATTGACAGGCACTACAGAGTTCGAAATTCTCTCAATTCTAGACTTAAAACTCAAAAAACATCATGTAACTCATTTATAACGGAGACCACAAATTTATTGGACACATCGCTTTTCAGCACCACATATCCATAACAACGGAAATATACATATGTACATACATATCTACATATTAGTAGCCAAGAAAGCTATAATAATTCACACCACAAGTGTATCACGTGCGCGCTTCAATACTTCAAAGGAAGGCCAACTACCACGGCTGCTTGCGGGAGACAACGAGTCTGGAAAACCGCGAGCCACAGGCCATACAAGTTTCACTTTCATTTCTCACTTTGCTTGGGCACCTTCTATCTAGCGAAAATAAAAGGCGCAGCAAAGGAAGAAACACGAAATAAATTTCAACTAAAAACAATAACATTTTTGCTGTTGGTGCATAAGTTGCAGCGGATCCACGAGGTGGCATGTTGCAGGAAGCAGCTTCCGTTGGCTGTGGAGATAAAACAACAAACAGTACGGCAACAACTCAAGAGCACAACCGCGCATACATACATACAAGCAGTCAACGAAACGTTTTATGCACATAAATACGTATATATGTATATACGGATGTATATATGTACATCTTAAGATCGACACACATTCATATACACAAACACCTACACATACATACGTACATAGTACATACATATGTATGTCAATAAATAAATTTTCGAGACCTAAAGTGCCGAAAAATTTTCTAATTTTGAGGTTATGTATGCTAATGCGAATGACACTTGAATTAGTGTTTGTTTTTATTGTTGTTGGGGCAATTAATAATGACTTATCTTTTAACTGTTGCAATAAAATTAAATTCTTTATGGCCGTGTGGCAGAAAAATACAAACAAACATGAGAATAGCAACACACAAACGCCTAAAAGTACATGCGTGTACATTTATAAGTGTATGTATGGATACATGTGTGCATACATATCAATTTGTAAGCCATAAAGTAATATGATTGGCACTTGTTGCAGCAATGCAATTAGAAAATTCAAAATTAGTTAGACAATTGATTATCCCATTTCATTAACAAATAATTTTAGCACTTGACAAACGCCGTCGTACATACATACATACATGCACTTCGACGCAGATACGTTAATAATCATACCATATACGCACATAGAAAACGGAAATACTCCGTTAGTCATTACCCAGTGACTCATAGTACTATGAAGTGAACAATATAAATTTTTTGTAAGTGCGCGCGTAACGAACGCCGAACTGGATTAAAATAACTTCCGAATGTCTTTAAGAACACTAGCAACATTTTATGTGTCTAAACATGCTGCTGACTAAAGGCTTGTTATAATAAACAACCCAAGTTGCATGCGCCCAAAACTAACCAATAAACTGATGGCACTTCATGAATACAGGATAACAACGGATCCATTACAATAACTTAAAATCGCAGTAACAAGAAACATTAAAATAAACGCTACCATAATAATCACTATTGATAACTCACACATTTGTTTGAAACAATATTCAATTTTTGTTCTTAATTTGTTAGAAAACACAATACTAATTCTATAAATGTACACACGCACATGTTCAGTCAATTTATATTACTAATTAACATATGTCTTAAAAATATGTCTTATTTATTGCATTTTCACCAGTCATCACGTGGTAAGCGATATGTGGAATTGTCGCTACGTACAATTGTCACACCGGCACCATAGTAAGGTATTACATAAGCTGAACCATCTGCCGGGCCCACAACTTGTGTAGCAATGAGCACAATGTCAATTAGTTGGCCAAGAAACATGCCACCGAGCGTGCAAAATTTTATCAGCCCAATACCAGGATAACCTAAATAGAAGCGATCGACACCAAACATACCCAGAAAGACGGACAGCAGTAGTGTGGTATCGAGGTGATAGCCATTGCTTAAAAGAAAATTTGTAAGTGTTAATAAACAAATTGTTGAGGAATTATCGCTCAACTTACGTCCATTTACAGGGTAATTCGCGCGTAAACGTGTTGTTGCCTGTTTCCGTACAATTAATGCCATCTACGGCTAAGCACCAAACTTGAAGTAGAAAATAGAAGAAATATGGGCATTAGAAGCATACTTTGAATTTACTATTATTGTGACTTACCGCGAGCCTTATTTTCCTTCGTACAACCATAAAATTGTTGAGTTTTGGGATCAATTTGTTTTTTTGTCGGATCTGGACAAAGATATTGTCCCATTAATAAATCATCGCAATCGTAATCGACTTGCTGTGTTATTTCTACACTTATTAAAATTAGTATTATTGTACTGAACCACTCCATATTTTATTTTTTATATTTTTTGAATGTCTCAAAGAATTTTTCACATTTCAGACAAAAGATGTTTCCAAGGATTTGATTAGCTATTGTTTAAAGCAAAGAAAACAGCTGACGAGACTATTTGTTTACAGTGGCTGTCAAATTTTATTACATAGCCGTGTTTGATATGTCGGTCGTATACACAATGCTTAATAAACACACCGAAAATTTAACGTCCCTGTCAAATTTTTAAATATAAATACATACATACATATGTTCGCATGGGTATTCAATAATTTAAAAACAATTTAAAGCAGATGTTTGTATATACGAATTTTTAGAATAATTTTTAAAATTATAATACTAAATAATCTAATATAAACACGTTTCTTAATTAGTTTTAGGTGCGCCGATTGCAAGACCTTGCAGTCTTTAGCTTCGCATACTGAAGAAGTCCAACGATTTCTGCTGATTTCCGCTAACTAATCAACTTTTAATCAAATATATTTATGTATGTATATGTGTACTATAATGTAAGCTACAGATAGATATTTTCCCTCGCATATACATATTTTTGATATAGAGTTTCAACTTTTTCAGCCGTTGACAATCGCTCTAATACTGCAATCTCGCAATTTTTATCATTATTAATATTTTTAAATAAAACTCACCAAATACGATTTTTCTTTATTGGACCAGAGATAGTTGCTTGTTGAAAATATATTTTTTATACTTCAGCATAACTTTTACACTACTAAGACGACCGCCTTTTAGTTCGTTCAGCGTGTCCGTTTTAAGACCATTAATGAAATGCACTTTCACTTTCGACTTTTGACCAAAAGTACTTTCAATAACACCTATTTCCCCTGTGGACAGTTCTACTTTCTTGCCTAGATAGATTTCACGATTACCTTGTTTAGAGAACAAATTTTCAACAATTGCTTCATTCTCATTTACAAGTCGTTGTATAAAACCCTGCTTTAATTTATGTTTAAACACTTTGAATTTCGGCAGCACATCCAAACTGTAGTTGTTGGCATGCGTATACCATTGCATACGTCCCCAAAAGGCCAAACGACAACAGTTACTTTGTGCATCCAAGTCCAACTTTGCCGCAATTAATGTGGCACTTGTGTCCGCCAATATGGGCGTTTGAAATTCCAATAAAGCAAATATCAAATCTTCCGTTTGCGCACTTGTTGCTGGTTCGAGCTCTTCAACGAATTCGTATTCGTTATTTATGTCGAAATTTTCATTTGTTGTATCAATCATACTTCTAAATAAAGTAATATTTGCCATCACAGTGTCGTGTCCAATTGTTATGTGCAATTTGCTTTTAGAACGTATTGCAAATTTGTAGAATCTTATTCGATGCACTCGTATGCATGCTGCATAAATATTATGCAAATATCCTGGCCTTGTTAGTATGCCACGTTCCAACATTTTTGCATTGAATTGTGGCACACAAATTCCTACACGATCGCCCATTGCTGCCGATTGTACTGGTCGATGAAACATTTGGATTGATTTCACTTTGCGCTGCTCCTTAATTACTGGTATTTCGACTAGATCGTTTACGGCAATACTACCTTGCACTATAGTGCCGGTACAAATAGTGCCTTGGCCCTTTATAGAGAAACAGTGATCCGTATACATAACCAAAGGTGTATCTATGTTCCGATTAGGGTACTCTATTTGCGACAGGATTCCTTCCAAAAGAGCCTACAAGAACATAACAATACTTAGTAATGCGAATATTAAATGTTTATTTGATTATTACCTCGATATTGGTTTTCTGCGCTGCCGAAACATTGAAAATACTGCTTTCGGGATCGAAGGTAGTCTGTTCCAACGTTTTTCGCAGTTTCGTATTAAGTTTTTGCAACTGTACAACGCGTGTTGTTTCCTCCAATAAGTCTATTTTGTTTACAACAATGATCAATTTTCGTTGCAGTAACTCGCCAATAACTATGCACTCCGCCGTTTGTGTTTGTATTCCCTTCTGAGCATCAATGACCAGCAACATCAAGTCAATAATTTGAGCACCTTAAAAAAAACCGATTTATCACAACATGGACCATACTGAATGTAAGTTTTCCATACCTCCAATTATAGTACGTATGAGACTTGCATGTCCAGGACAGTCTACAAAAGTGAACTGCACTTTGTCGACATCCGCTGAAACGCTTTTCCATCTTGCCGGCGCTTCTACCACTACAGCGCTGAATCCCAAATCCAATGTAATTCCACGTTCTTGTGACTGTGGGTTTTTATCGAATGCCGCAGTACTTGCTATAGTACTCAAGGCACGTGCCAATGTGGTTTTACCCGAATCTACATGGCCTAATAGGCCTATATTTATATTAATTATCATTTAATATAATATTTCTCAATTCCAATAAGCATTTTAAGCGCGACAATTCTTTATGAACTGTCTAATAGGCAATTTCATTGGCTTTCAAACTGATGTAAAGCTACCATATTTTATTGAGCATCACTTAGTAAACTAAATCTTATTGTTCTGTTATGGTTTCTTTTAAATATGAACTTTTAAAATTTTTATTTTATCTAAAAATAAAGTAAAAAATACATATATGCATACATACATAGATAATAACTTTTATTAATTTATTGTTATTTTTACCCATCACCATTGACATTTGACATCAGATGTTTGCAATTGTCAGTGGAAATATGCGATTCGCCGCCTAGCGCCCTCAAACTTTTCTAAATTCTCGGAGTTAAGATTTATTGTATATTTTGATTAATTTCCTATCACATAACAGGATACAATAAAACAAAACAAGTTATTAACTAAAATAAATCGAAATCTTAAATATAAGCTGTTCAAATGACAAGGTTTGTTCAACTATAAAGCATTGTCAAACATTAACCTAAAAACAATCGCTAACATTCCCCTTTGCTTATTCATATGTATACAGGTCAAATATTGAATTGGGCGATGTAACGCCACATAATATTAAGCAACTGAAAAAGCTCAACTCTGTTGTATTTCCCGTCTCGTACAACGAAAAATTCTACATAGATGTTCTGGAGGCTGGTGAATTGGCAAAACTGGTATACTATAATGACATCGTAGTTGGTGCAGTGTGCTGCCGCATTGATACTTCCGAGAATCAACGGCGTCTATATATCATGACTTTGGGTTGTTTGTCGTCATATCGACGTCTTGGCATCGGCACAGTGATGTTCCAACATATTCTCAATTACGCTAAAGTAGATGGAAACTTTGACAGTATCTTTCTGTAAGTTGAAATATCTATTTAACATTTTCCATGCATACTTAAAATTAATATTTACTATTTATCTTTTTGACAGGCACGTGCAAATTAATAACGAAGGCGCTATAGCGTTTTATAAGAAATTTGGTTTTGAAATTGTTGAGACCAAAGAGCATTATTACAAACGAATTGAACCTGCGGACGCGTACGTTTTGCAAAAAACATTGCGAAACACAAATAGTAATGCTAGTGGCACTAATAGTAATCACAATCATAATCCAGCTCATAGTAACGGACATGTGGACAAGAAGGAAAAGAAAGCATAATAAGCAGTTGAACAGAGTACAATTTGCATTCGCCAATACTGTTTGCTTCTAAGCAGTTTTAGTTATACCTAATAAAAATACAATAAAACAAATCACTTATTTAAACGAAGTTCATTTGTTTATGTGTATTCATATGGCGTTATAGCAATTAACTTCTGCGAAATTTGGAGTGTAAGGTATATATATGTACATCATACGTGCAGACATATATATATATGTACATACATATAACTTTGTATTGATACATACGTAACTGCAATTTATTAACGGTTAAGTCACTTATTAAACGGTGCATTTGTCATTTATGATAGGAGTTAATAACGAGCATATCTTTGATCTAATTGAATTATAATTAATTACATAGACAAAAGTAAGGCTAATTTACCACAGTTAAGTAACTAAACTCTTCTTTAGGAATTGTTAGTTGCTTACCGAAAGTTAATAAGTGTGCTACCGCCATAGTAAAAGATGAAAGTCCTCACGAAGCGAATAAAGAATTTAAGTTTATATCGTTGCTTCGAGTGGATCTACATGATCTTATACTATACTGGCTGTCTTTGCTTTCAACTACGTGGTGAATCATTTCAACTAACAAAGGCCAACATTATTTACACCAATTTTATACAAATATCTTTAATATTTGGATTTCTCGGTAGCGTACTACTGAAATGCATGGATGATGAAAGCTATAATGCCATGTTCAACCGCTTATCCCCAGTTTTTAAATTTATACTCGTAGTGGAATGCTTCGTCAGTTCGATGACGTATATTGCCGTCTGCATAAAAATGCAAACAAACAGATACAAACATTTAAAGTTGATTCGAGAGTTCAAGGAACTGGACGCACAAATGCAAATCGATTTCAACTATATCAAATGGAATTATCATAAAACAATGCGTAAATTTACAATATTTACCCTATTTGGCATGACTTACTATTTTACTGTTTCGTTTATTTATATATTTAAACTGTCGAATTGCAATTGTGATTATGTAACAACATTTGTGTTTGCTTTTTGCTATGCTAGCATTACTCTTGCACCAAGTTGTATATTTTTTCTGCATTTGGGCAAGATGGATCTGCTACGCATACGTTACCGTCTAATAAAACAGCTCTTGGAGCAGCAATATGCTTTAGCAGTGGATTTGAAGCATCAGCATAAATTTGAAATGCGCATTTTGCGCCTAATCGATTATTGTAAAAGCTATATTCAAATGATTTTACAAGTAAACGACGTGTTTGGCGTCGTGTGCGGATTTAGTTTGTTTCATGATTTCGCCATGCTTACAAACATGACATTTCTGATGTGTCAAAAGGCAACGGAAACAAAAACAACTGTCAAAGAATATATCTTCATATTCCTATTTATGTTGCCGCGAATTTATAAGGTAGTCATATATGCGATATATGGATATGTAACGCAGCGGGAAGTAAGTTCTGTTACGTTAAAACAAATACAATGTATAAACTTTTACAAGATTTACACATGTAACTATGTTCACAATTTTTTACAGCGACGGGATTGCACCCATGAGGTCAGAATGTGTGAGCGATATTTAACGTACTCCAAAGCGACTCGCAGTAAGTTGGAAGCATTCCTGCACTGGCAAATGCAGAACACATATTCGTTTTTGGTTGGGAAAGTGACGACATGTAATCTTTTTTTGCTTTATGCGGTATGTTATTGACCAATATGGATGTAGACATTTTATCTTTTTCAACTTTATAAAACTTATTATTATTGTTATACACACATATTTATTATTTCTTATGCCGTAGACCGTTAATAGCATTGCGAGCAGCGTTCTCATCTTAATACAGTTACAGTTCCAACAAAACAGCATTACCAATCGCATGAAAAACCAACCAATGCTGAAAGATGTAGAATTTATATAACGGAAATCCTGAATTTATTAAATTAAAGTGCTTGGCATATAATGACAAAAAATATTTAATACTAAAAGCATTTTCGTATATAAAATCATGTGTTTACACACTCAGGCCATAAGTGTGACATTTATAAACAAGGAAAATATACGAATATACATATACTTCATGTACTGAAAATTAAGTGATGCATTTTATCAAAAATATGATAATAAAAAAATTAAAATGCTTAAACTCGAAACGAAATGTTTAAGGTTTCAAAAATTCAATGTTAGCGTAAAATCATTTATGCAATGTCAGAAAAATGTCTGTAAACACCAAAATCATCCACATTGTACACATTTGCGTTAGTTTGTACACCTGCAAATAAATTATGAAACGTTTAACATTTAAAACATTCGTAATTTTGAATTACATTACCGAAAAAGGATTCAACCTCTTCATATGTCACTCCGGTATTACCACGCATGCTGCTTATATTAGTCAATAATGTACGCAAACACCGGTGTGTATACGATAGTCTATCATGGTTTCGTATGAGAAACAACAGATTTTCTTTAGTGTCCCAATAGTACGGAAAACGATTTTTGGCCAAATAATATAATATGCGTCGTAAACTCTGAAAGGAATTGTTAAGGTGAAAAAAATTTATGTATGTATATACTAATATAGTCATATATACATACTGCAATTAAAATATCGAGCACAGTCTCCTTTGGTTTATGTGTAACTTTAGGTGCTTTCGTATATATCAATTCATAAGTAATCGATTCCAAATGAGTTTTTTTCATTACATATATTTTACTGACAACCATCAGTGAGTGTAATAGACGTAATGCGATCAAATTGTTTGGTGAAGAAGCCAATTCACGTTCACTTAATGGTGCGCACAGCGAAAAGTATTCCATATAACGTACATCGGCAGCGGCTAACCAAACCATTTTTAAATTGTGCGTCGGATGTGGCCACAAATCATTAGGACTTTCGTTGCTGCAAAATTTTATTAAAACACGTAAACGTATATTCAGTGTAATCTCTTCGCTACACGCTTTCAGCATGATATAATTATTTTGCCATTCACCGTCCCTACCATCATAATTCTGGTTACTTAAGTTTTTATTTTCATAGTTAAAATCCAGTTCGTAAATATCGCCCAAGTGACCACGCACAAAATAACCACTAAAATCTAAACCCTGCTTTAAAAGTCCCTTTACGATATTCGTTATAACACCACCAGCAATATTTTCGCCATTACTGAAGAATGGCAATTTCTCCGTGCCATCTACTCTATTGCGTCCACGTTGAACTAATCGAATGAACGATGGGTATTTCGTTTTAATTGCACCGAGTGTTATCAAGTGTGATAGATCCAATACCAATGAACAGTTAAAGTTGCTAGCTGTAAATTAACATGATAATTGTTAGGGAACAATTCAAGTATTTTAAATATTTACCAGGATATTTTGTATTTATTAGCATTTTGCCAATTATTGGATCTTTTAACAATATGTCTATGACATATGCTCTTATTATTTCGAAATCCTTTTCTAGATAACTTCTGGTCTCCTCTTCAACTAGAAGAGTTTTCGCTAAGTTTTGTATATGTTTATCGGCAGTTGTCATTGCTAGGCGGCCAACACTGTGTTTATAAATATTTTATATTATTTATAATGTATAGAAAAATACTTAATATTAATACAACGAATTGTGTAATGAAACACGTTCAAAGGTAAATTTCAAATGACAGTTTACAGAAACGGTAAAATAGTGCGACCTTCGAAACCGTGCTGCCAAATTTGTTTATTTATTCAACATGTGCAATATTATATATATAATTTTATTAATTAGTAAAATGTTGAATGTAAACAGAAAATGCATTTTATATTTTTTATAACGCTCTGATTTTTTCTGTTGCATAAGAACGTGTGGTTGTGTATACATCCATGCATAATGCGCATCTACTTCTTCCGTTGCAGCCTGAATTTTGTAACCCATCTAAAATAATTGTAAATTTGGTATTTTACCTAATGTTCGAAGTTTTATTTCCTTCTATAAAAATGTTGTCTTATTAAAAATTGTTATTTACAAAATAATATATAAACTGCTGCTCAATTTTTCCATATTTAGCTGTGCACAATAATCGATAGTTTTTTTCGATATCTATTTGTCTGAGATACGCATCTCTAACATCAATAGTTCTTGAAATTTGTGCAATTTCCTTCCGCCAGTTCATATTTTGAAGCGTTTGATCGTATCGTGGTACGGGAAATCAAAAGCAGCAACAGGAAGACATCAGAAAGAGCTTTTCCGTTGGGTCGGCAATGGTTCACGCAACTAATACCATTGAAATTAGCAAGTCCCAAGTGAAGTAGTGAAGTGGAATTTCTTTTTGCTATCAGTCTGCTTTATCTATGCTGCGGGTATGTACATACAAATGTATTTAGAATGTTTTTCTGTTCGATTTGAAATTAACTTTGTTGATTCCGTGTTTGGTTATGACTAACTAAATTTCTTCATTGAAGTTCAAATGCATGATAGCGCTTTTGGAAAGAAATTAAATAAACTTACTATTGTTTGTACATGTTATGATTTTAGGGTTAGGTGATATCAATTGTTACAAAGTTTCTCCCAACCAAGACCGCAGATAAAATGATATGCATTTTTTTTTATAAAATATTTATTTTATTTCAAAGAATAATTCAAGTTTTCAAACATATTATATAAACATATTTATGTAGATAAATGCATATGAATATTCATATATGTATGTATGTATGTTTTTAAAAGCTAAGTTATTTAGTATCAAAATTAAGGATATCTTTGTCATCTTAGATAGGCTCCAACTTGGCAAAACCACAATTTATGGAACCTACAGAAAGAAAACAACATTGAAATATACATAAATATGTATATTAATAGATGCGGACACAGGTTGCTCTGGCTACGCAAATGTACATTAAATGTGATTATAATAAATTAATTCAGTGTAAAAATATTACATTTATACAAACCTCGAAATGAGTTAGACAGCGCTTGTAGGTAAGATTAGGTTCGAATTTATATTGTCTTAACGTATTATAGGCTTTTCGTAGTTTATAGGCACAATCTTCTACATCATCTTGGTATAAGTTATCCAAGAGATTAAGTTCTTTATTCCAAAAGAATGGCAGCCATTCATTTTCAAAGTCAGTGGCCAAAGTTTCAAGCATCTGCATACGAACGTACATTATTAATTAAATATATACAAACATACATATATGGTATATATAATAACTGATTTGCAAAGCAACAGTGTGACAAAAAAAAATAGTAAATATACAATGGCGGCAAAAATAGCACTACTATTCATAATTTATTGCTTTTTTACTTCTACTGTGTGAGGTTTGCCCGAAATGCCTTCGGCCCAATTCGACTTTAACCCGCGTGTGTGAGCGGGCGTGGACGAAGATTTAAGAACAATAATAATTTAATAATTCAAGAATAATAGTAATTTCAGTCGGTGATTTGATCCTTGTTTTTAGAATTTTCGCGTAGTAAAATTAAATAGCGCTTTATACAGATTCAAGGTGCGACCGTAGGCATCTCGAAGGACCAAATGGCTCATACAAGTATACTGTACAAAATATTGGACAAGCGGAAGTTCTGCGTTCTATGGAACTCAAACGATTTGCTGTGATCTACATCGACTAAATGGAAAACGACATAATTTTAACAGATTTCCACTATGCCAATATGACGACGATTTGGAGAAAAAACGGTCTTATTTGACCAAGAAAAAAGTGCTCTTCCACTAAGACCAGCTTTCGTAGTTTAACTACCCATCGGACCGTTATCGTAGTTACATTAAACTTTTTGTCCATTATACACTTCACAATTTTTATTTAAATATAAGATTACTTAGCGAATATAAGGTCATAAAAAATACTCTTGTACTTACATGTTCAAGTATAATATGTAATGGGTTGTTCCAGAAATTCCTACTCTGTATTTCGATTTCCCACAGAAAAGTAGTCGTTATAAAGTAACTCTTTAAACAACGCATGCCGTATGCATTACGCAACGATTTTAAAAGACGAAAAACTACTTTCAAATTCTGATTTCCCAATAAAAGATCGTGCTCCACTTTGGGATTACATATCATAAAGGCATAGCAACGTGTCTCATGTGGGCCAGGTGTTGGCTTCGGAACGGCGTACCATTGTTCACATTTATACCTGAATTTAGGACCATATCTGACGTCGATCCAGTCAGCAGTGCCGAAGCAGATACCCGGCACGAAGTCAATCGAAATTGTGCGTCTAGCACATTTAGCATATATTGTATGGGCTAGTCCACGTTTTGTATATATCAATGTATATATATCACCCCAATTGCCGCGCACACGATCACCATTCGTATCCAAGCAATCTTCCATAACACATTTAAGCCAGGTTTGCAGACTCGAACGATTTAGATATTGGTTACTATCAACAAGGTCACACATGCGATTATATACATCATTATAACCGTTACAATTGTAGAGCTCTTCCATAAGCTCTTCAAAATCTAAGTTGACAAAACCGGGACGATCTACATCCTCCTCCACATTAATATACGATGAATAAGGTATACTGAGTTTGAATATTACATCGAATTCGCTGGGATACTTAATACGCACATTATTTGAGTAGCTACCTACAGACATAAATACGTACACATCAATATAGTATATTCATATATAGTTATAAGAATGTATATTAGTGTCGGTAAAAAATAAATATATTTTTTATGGTACTCTGAAAAAAGTAAAAATTCGAAGTCGATAGACAATTTCGTCTATCTTGGAACCAGCATCAATACCAACAACAACGTCAGCCTCAAAATCCATCGCTGAATAACTCTTGCCAACAGGTGCTACTTCAGACTGAGTAGGTAATTGGAAAGTTAAGTCCAAGACCAAACTCTTTAAGTCCCTCATCATTCCCGTCCTGCTATATGGTGCGGATGCATGGACGATAACAACATCTGATGAGTTGGCGTTACGAGTTTTCGAAAGAAAGGTTCTGCGGCAGATTTATAGTCCTTTGCGCATTGGCAACAGCGAATACCGCAGTCGATGGAATGATGAGTTGTACGAGATATACGACAACATTGACATAGTCCAGCAAATGTCAACCGAATGGATGAAAATACTCCAGCTGTGAGAGTATTCGACGCAGTACCCGTCAGAGAAAGAGGAAGACCTCCATTCAATTGGAAGGACCAGGCGGAGAAGGACCTGAGTACACTTGGAATCTCCAAGCGAAAAGGAAGAACAACTCGGCTATAACCGTGTAAGCGGTGTCTAAGCCAATAGAGAAGGAGAAGAGTTGCGTTGCTCCTAGTATCGTACATTCTTATTACATAATAATACCTAAAAGTGGCTAAATACAATTATCAGTAATGATTGCAGTCACTCACGAATGTCATGGTTCGAGCTTCGTAAACTATTATTAAGATATACATACGTCGTAAAGATATCGGACATTTGGTTGAACCGTGCAGATTAAAGCAGTCCAAAAGGTTAGAGGTATTGATATCATCGGCCACAACACCCGCGCTGTTAGTTCTGATTTCTCCAGACTGAACAAGGAAGCAACGCAAATGGGTCTGGCAGTGAACGAAAGCAAGACGAAATATCTCCTGTCATCAAACAAACAGTCGTCGCACTCGCGACTTGGCTCTCACGTCACTGTTGACAGTCATAACTTTGAAGTTGTAGATAATTTCATCTATTTAGGAACCAGCATTAACACCACCAACAATGTCAGCCTGGAAATCCAACGCCGGATTACTCTTGCCAACAGGTGCTACTTCGGACTGAGTAGGCAATTGAAAAGTAATGTCCTCCCTCAACGAACAAATACCAAAATCTACAACTCAACTCATCAACCCCGTCCTGCTATATGATGCAGAGGCTTGGACGATGACAACAACCGATGAGTCGTCGTTACGAGTTTTCGAGAGAAAGGTTCTGCGAAAGATTTATGGTCCTTTGCGCATTGGCCACGGCAAATATCGCATTCGATGGAACGATGAGCTGTACGAGATATACGACGACATTGACATAGTTTAGCGAATTAAAAGACAGCGGCTACGCTGGCTAGGTCATGTTGTCCGGATAGATGAAAACACTCCAGCTCTGAAAGTATTCGACGCAGTACCCGCCGCGGGAAGCAGAGAAGAGGAAGACCTCCACTCCGTTGGAAGGACCAAGTGGAGAAGGACCTGGCTTCGCTTGGAATATCCAATTGGCGCCACGTAGCGAAGAGAAGAAACGACTGGCGCGCTGTTGTTGACTCGGCTATAATCGCGTAAGCGATGTCTACGCCAGTAAAGAAGAAGAAGAAGAAAAGGTTAAATAGAAGGAGAAAAGAACATACCAGAGACACTCACACAGGTTTGTCATTTGACAACCGACAAATACCCACTATCACACCTCCATTATTAAATCACAAAGTGTGGCAATGGTAAAGAATATAAGTTCCCTGGAGAGTACTTTAACATTAAACGTATTTGAGAACCCTGTATAATTCCTACTTATTATTTAAAAGTACAATTTATACTTAAAAAAATACAAAATATTGGTGACATTATTTTTCAAACCAGGGAATGTCCGAACCAGTCCAGAGTGCTCGTGCAGTTTTATTGCCAAGAGGGCAAAGTGGGCGTATTAGGAAATCACAATGATTTAATTTGGGAAAAAATAGAATTTAGAGGGTCTCATGCATCTCAACACAGTTGTGTATATACATATGTATGTATGTATGAATGCTGGTTGTAGTTTTGAAGCCATCGTACCAAACAAGCTTGGTCCTTTATAGAGACTATTAAAAACACTGTCCACTTCACGCATGCCATTCAAGATATAATCTCGTATAATGTCGAAATCCTTCAAGTACACCTCTCTGTCTTCATCACGTATGGTTATTTTCTGGGCTATAAACTGCAGGCATGTCTCATAAAAACACGGTGCCATGATTTTGCTGTCAATTTTTTCTGAAAAACAAACAAAAGAAAATAAAAATTAAAGAAATTCTAAACGAGAATAAATTTAACCTTAGTAATGTTAATTCTCATAGCCTATATAACGGGTTATATATTCGGGGTACAACTTTTAACTTTATTACGAAAATTCACGTTCTGTAAAGAATGTGTTTCGCGTGTTTCGCTTTACTGGTGGTCAACATACTTGGTCTACTGAGCGTGCTATTCGCAACACCATCACTCATCTTGAGGCCCAGCATTCAGTTAAGAAAATATGTATATCAGCCGTAGCTGAGAGTGTACACGAAGACCATGGATAGTCGATTCGCCGCCGTTCCCAATAACTCGGACTGACGCATGGAACGACTTGGTGCATTTTACTTCGAGATCTTGGATTGAAAGTGTAAAAAATACAGCTTGTGCAAGAACTGATGCTCAATGGATGCTTCAAAAGTTCCAAGCAGATCTGATGTTTTTGAACCAAATTATGTGCAACGATGAGGCACATTTCTGGCTCAATGGGTATATAAACAAACAGCTGAAAAAATTCAAGAGCTGCCATTTCATCCAGAAAAAAACACAGTTTGGTGTAGTTTGTGGGCCGTTGGATCCAAAATGAAGCTCGTAATCTCGGCAATAATTGGTTTCAATAAGAAGGCGCCACTTTGCACATTTCGTACCAATCAATGCCATTATTCAGAGAACACCTCAGTGTGTAGATAATTTTACGTTTTGAGCCATTGATTGGCCACCAAGATCGTGTGATATCACACCGTTAGACTTTCTCCTGTGAGATGTGTAAAGTCTAAAGTATATGAGGACAATACCGCTTCGATTCAGACCTCAAAGCAAAACATCATCTGTGCCAGTTAACAGTCGAAATGGCCGAACGAGTCATCGAAAATTTGGCTTCAGTAGATGGACCATCTGAGACGTAGCCGCGGGAAAGATTTAACAGAGATAATCCTCAAAAAATAAATGCCAAAGAAAAAAGTTGTGAACCTCGAAATGGATCACCCTTTATAAATCGGAATGACCAGACGAGTTGTAATCCGTCTGTGCAAGCTGTAATGTAATAAAAAATTGAGACACATTGTTAACACTTGGTTGATAGCACAATTAGACACAAATTTTCTCTAGAGTACAAAGATTTGCACTATGGAGAGGCATTTGCGGTTAAATTTTTTTGAAAAAATGGGCATGTACCCACTCTCAAATAGGTTTCATGTACACATCTCCTAAACTGCTGAAGCTACATTAAAGAGGGTGGTAAGCAATATATACAAGGTGCGTTCTAAAGTAAACAGAACAAATGGGTTTTTCGGCAAAATCAATTTGTTTTATTCAAAAAAGTCTTCTTCTGCTTCAATACAGCTTTTTGCACGGTCCAAAAGCATGTCGAACGAGTGTTTTAGCTCGTTGGCCGGTATGGCCGCCAGTAAGCCGGTGCAAGCCTTTTGAATGGCTAATGGTCATCAGTCAATTTGTGCGGAACAAACCGTGCACACACCTTTCGTAAGCCCAAATGTTCGGTCAAAATGCAATAAATCGTTGTTTTGGAGATGTTCAATTTCATTTCCATGAATTTCAATGAAGATTTCGGCTGATTTTTGATGAATTCACGCACAGTTTTGATGGAATTCCCGGTGATCACGGATTTGGATTGGCCCACATGTTGATCGTCATTTATGTCCTCACGACCACTTTGAACGTTTAAGTCACTCGTGCACTCCGCTGCGGGATAGGCAATCATCGCAATAAACTTCTTTCATCAATTGAAACATTTTGGTAAAAGTTTTACCAATTTTAAAACAAAATTTAATGTTGACTCTTTGTTCGAAGCTCATTTTCGCACCGAAAACACTTCACTTCCAATCAATGAAATGTCATGAAATTTTCACTGGACAAACGATAAAGACAGCAGATTCTAACGCACCAGTCAACATATACTTAGATGACGCTATCAGGGGTCGCTAGATTCAAAAAATCCTATTTACTTGTATAAATTAAGAATAAACTAATCAGCGACACAAAACTGCCTTGGTCAACGCTTCTTATTCTTTAATGTCGTAGACACCGCTAACGCTGTTATAGCCGAGTTTACAACAGCGCGGCAGTCGTTCTTTCTTTTCGCTGTTTGGCGCCAATTGGAGATTCCAAGTGCAGCCAGGCCCTTCTCCATCTGATCTCTCCAACGGAGTAGAGGTCTTCCTTTTTCTCTGCTTTTCGGCGGGTACAGCGTCGAACACATTCACAGAACTAGAGTGTTTTCATCCTTTCTGACGACATGAATTAGCCAGCATAGCCGCTATCTCTTATTTCGCTGAACTATGTCAATGACGTCGTTTATTTATGCGCTGTAACTCATCGTTCCAATGACTGCGGTATTCCCCGTTGCCAATGCGCAAAGAACCATGAATCTTCCGCAAAACATTAACATCGTCCATGCCTCTGCCTCACATAGCAGGACGGGGTTGATGAGTTGAGTTGTAGATTTTGGCATTTGTTCGTTGAGGGAGGACATTACTTCTCAATTGCCTACTCAGTCCGAAGAAGCACCTGTTAGCAAGAGTTATTCTGCGTTGGATTTCGATGCCGACGTTCTTGTCGATGTTAATGCCGGTTCCAAGATAGACGAAATTATCTACGACTTTGAAGTTATGACAGTCAACAGTGACGTTGGAGCCTAGTCGCGAGTGCGGTGACTGTTTGTTTGATGACAGCAGATATTTCGTCTTGCTCTCGTTAACCACCAGCATGAATAGTGGGCGCTGACTCTGCTTGAAAGAAAATGGAAGAGTGACCAGTTGGAGAATTTATGATCAGTAGCTCAGATCGCTTGGCATCCTAAGATCCTCGGAACGTTAACAAGTAGACTTATGTGTAAACCTTAACACATATGTAAATCTTATATGTGTATGTAAATGTACTTATACATATATACATGTAAATATATTCATATATAATAGATATCGAGTTGGCAAATCCTCCTAGAGTACTTGGCTCAGCTCAGCGCCTGACGCACTATGCACTACATATACATATGTATGTATATACATTCCTATTTTTCGCTTTTATGTACACCTACATGTGTATGTATGTGGCAATGCAGGTGGGATTGTATCTATGCTTGTGAGCTACATGTGTGCACACACGCGGCTCTCGCCCTCCGCAGGCGAGCTGTCCGCCGCCCACCGCACAAACGCCCACACACAAGAATATAAGTATACAAAACTATGAGTTTATGAAAGTATATATATATGTACATATATGTATGTATATATGTACCGCAAATGTGTATGCTTTGTAAGCATTGCTGGCTAACGCTCAGCGCCAACAACACTAACGACAAACGCCCGGCCAGGCCAGGCCAGGCCAGTCGCTATTTGTGCGCGCTCTTCGCTCTTTGCTGCCGTTCGCTGTACACTTCGTCAACGTGAACGTCAGCCAACAGCGCCCAACGCCCAGAACATCAATAGAATCGTTACCGTTTGACATTGCTGTTGTTGTCGGGGTTACTGTTGTTGTTGTTGCTACTGCGACGGCTTGTGTTGTCATCGTCCTACCGCCGAACAGCAACCAAACATCTGCACCCACATTGCCGGGCGCGCTACATTTCGCTTTTATCGATTGGTGGCAAAAGCAAAAACACCAACAAAACCAAAAGCAAAGCAAATACAAATGAAGAAGAAACACGCAGAAACGCTGCAAGCGAACGAACGACGTGCGAGCGACCGTTCGCCATTTGAGCTAAAGCAAAAAAAACAGGAAAACAACACCAACAACAGCAACTGTGGCAAAAACAACAGGAATAACAAAAGCGGTGACATTAGCTGCAGCATAGCGCGCTACAACAACAACAAAATAAGCAGTGTACGACGCGCCACAGTGCCGATGAGCGTGTTGAGTGGAAGGGTGGCCGCTGGTTCAACTGAGCTTCACTCACGTTCAGTGTACACACCGCCAGCATTTGTGGTTGGGAGGAAGCAGCGGCGGTGACAGCAGCCTCAGCGGCAGCCGTGACGCTGATAGCAGAACATTGTGTGTATGCGCTGCGACGGTGCGCAGCGTGTTGGGGCTGAGGCGGCAGTGGCCCGCTTGACGTGCACACAACAAAAGCACACAGCGCAGTAACAACAACAGCAACACCAACAACAATAGTAATTATATACACCAAACGAGTCGACAGATCGAACGACCGAGCAGTCACCGGTAGGCTGGCTGGCTAGCTGGCAGGCAGGCAGGCAGGCAGGCAGGCTAAAAACATCATTGTCGCGTCATGCCACCGCACAGCTAACCATCGCACGATGGCGACGGCGATGGCGATGACGACAACGCGAACGGGCGGGCAAAACAAAAACAGCAGCCACAGCAACGAAGGCGCAAACGATGTTAGTGACGACCGACGACGGACGTTGGACGTTGTACGACCGACGAATAGCGGTCACGTCGTAACGTCAGTTGATTCGGCGTAACATGCAGACTCAGCTTAGGTATACGGCTACACATATGTATGTAGAAATGTTTGTATGTATGCGTATATGGTCATATGGAGGTGCTCGCACGAATGGATTTCTGTGTGTGTGTGTGTATGTATGCGTTGAGCTGTTTTCGTTGTTACTGCTGTTGGTGTTTCACTGTCGTTTTTGCGCTGTTGCTTTGTTGGTAGGCGCGCGCACACATACACATACACGCTTACATACTTATATATGTACATATGTATGCATGTTAGTAAGTGGATTTTGCTTTACGCCGTGGTGACTCCCCACGCGCGCTCGCTAAAAATTTTCTTGTTACTTGTTGTTGTTGTTGTTGTATTTTCGTTGAAAACGCCGCGACTTGGTTGTGTTGTTCTTTTTGCTGATATTTTCCAAACGCTACTGGCGGTCCGCCCGACAACCGTTTTCGCTCGCTTTCAAGCGCCGCGCGGTCGTAGCTATGGCAACAACACTAACAACAAAGTGTTGCGGTAAGCGCAGGGTAGCGTATTTCCGATAGGGAAAGCCACTAGCGCGCGGGGCTGCGGAAACGATAAAGGCGACGGCGGGCGGTAGTGATTTCTAGTAATGCATATATGTAAATATATATATATATATATGTATATTATACATGAGTGATAACACGGCTATGCAGCTATAAGCTAGCGCATATATGTATGTATATGTATATATATATTTATATGCACATGCAACCGTTGCGCTCAGCGCTGGGGTTAATGGTGGCGCGGTATGCACATCTAGGCGCCGTCCGCCTTGGTGACGCGCGGCAGCCAATGCACAAAAACTGTGAATCGTAGCGCAATCAGGCCACAGCGCGCACATACACACCCTCTTTACATACTTATATATGTATGTGCATATATACACACTGGCATGAATGCACGGTTTGACGACTGCCAAACAAAAACGCTATCATCCAAGCAGTGGCAGCGCAAATACGACGCAGCTCAACGTATGAGCAAGCATAGTGGAGCCATTAACTGCCAACACACACACACGCACACACATACATGCGCGCATATACAGGCACAGGCAGGCAGCGCGACGCCGAGAGGTGAAGTGTGCGCACAAGCGTGAGCGCTGCCGTGCGCGCATCGTCGCTGGTATGCCGTGCGGTGGCGAAGACAATATTGCGGGGCACGGTGGAGGGAGCGCAAAACAGTCGCAAGAGCGCCGAAGTGCGAGGCAGCGCATTGTACATAAATGTATGTATACATATGTATATACGCGCGTTGCTTAGACGCGAGAGGTGAACGACGCGAAGCGACTGAAATAAGAAGAGGCTGCTGCACGGATGGCTGATTGTATGAGGGCAGGAGATTTGAAAACGCCGTAGAGCGCATACGGCGTACGGCGGCCAACGACAAGAACAACACACGGATCGATGGATGGATGGATGGATGGTAGGTTGAATGTGTGGTGTGTGGTGGTGGTGGCGATGGTTGGCGTACAAACGATGGCAATGGCGATGACTCTGATGGCGTTGGCGTTGGCATTTACGCTGACTGCAGCTACCAACGCGCAGCAAGTGCAAAAACAAAAACCCAACAACACGAAACAAATGAATCGTACGACGAACAGCGTACGCCGTGGCACCTACAAGAGGGCGCTGGGAGCGGCACGAATGCGCACAGCTATAAACCGACGGGTGTGCGCGCGTATGTTTGTATGTGCATATATCGGACGATGATGACGACGATGACGAGTTTTTGTGCTTAGAGCGCACCATGTTGGCGGCGGCGATAAGTTGGAACGGGCTGAAGTAGACAACAACAACAACAACAACATCAACAAGAGCGCCAGCAACGCAGTGGACAACAGCACATGAGCTAAGTACTGACGATGCGTTGGAATATGGCAGGCGAAAAGCGAAAACAAAAAATAAATAAATGAAATGAAAAGAAAAGAAAAAATGTACGTCGAAAAGGAAAAGGAAAAAAGCCAAAAACCAACAGCGGTTACGGCGGCTAAAAATATCACGCACAACGCGCAGTGGGGATAGCCACGCAAAACGGAGGCGGAGGCGCTGGTGCACGCGTAGCTTAGTCCAGGCATACAGTGGAAAATTTAACGCAGCCAATAGAGAGATGGCCTTGAAGTTCAATCAGCGGCACTAAAGGCAGTTATGCGCGCAGCAGACACGAACGCCCAGGATAGAATGCTAAGCGTCGCAGTTTTCTTTTCTAAGGCTTATACGAAATACTGATTTTATAATTTAAGTAAAAAAACGAAAATGGAGTACGCTTGCGCAGGCGGCGCGTGTATCCTTTGGAGTAGCAAACGAGCTGCGATCCAATGCCGAGTATCAACAAGATCGCCTGCCTTTTTAAGCGCACCTCAGCCAGTTGCCGCGTTACACACGCCTCTGAGAGCGCAACAAAGCGGTAGCTAAGCACACGCTTACCGCAAATTGGATTTTCATTTCGACAACAATTGCTTGACTAAAGCAGCGCTGTCGGGTGCGGTGGACGTGCATGTCTGGACGTCGTGATGACCATAGCGTTCAATATCACCGCAATGCAGGGGGCAAGAGCAATGTTGTGTCATTTGCTGATGGGGACGACGTTCAGTTGCGGTGCGCTATTTGCGCGCCAGCAAGTGAAGGAGACAATAACAAAGCAACGGCCAGACACAGTGCAAAACTCCATAGCTTAGCGGTGTGTCGCGAAACGGCGCACTGCTTGCCGTGCTTTACCAAACATATCATCGCACATACATACATACGTATGTACGTCGGTGGCAACAACATGGCGCGCGCACAACAGCAGTAGTAGTAACAACGGCAGCCAGCCACAGCTAAAGCCATTGCCATTGCCGTCGCAGCAGCAAAAACAGCCTAGCCTCCTTGACGGTTTGCGCGCCAGCCTGCATGTCCGCCTGGCTGGCCGACTCTTTTGCACGACGATGACTACAACAACACTGGCCACGGCGACGGCAACGACGACAACGCGAATCGCATTGTAAGTTGAGCCAGCAAGCAGTCGATTGGAGGGTCACTTAGTTGGTTGTTTGGCCGGCTGCCTGGTCGCACGGTTGGTCGGTCGGCTGGCTGGTTGGCAGGCAGTAGGAAGCGAAAGGCGCGCGAATACGGCAACCGTAAAACTAAATGCGCGCATGTTTGTATATACGTTTGTAAGTATGTATGTATGTAAGCACTCATACCCATCATGGCAAATGCACAAACGCGCTTCGGCTCGGCCGCTAGTGCTGCATGGAGGGATGTGTGTTGTGCGCTGTTCAACACCGCGCACTATTATGGAGTGTGGTAGTGGTGATGATGGTGGTGGTGTGTGTGTGTGCGTGTGGCGGTGTAATGGCTTGGCTTGGCGTGGCGTAGTTTAGCGTGACGTGATGCCTGGCGCGGCGCGGAGTGGGGTGACGATGAGCGCAGAACACAAAAGAGTAGAAAAGTGTTGCGCTGGCTGCCGTGGCGTTGATACTGTATGTTGGGGGACGTTTGACGATGACGACGACCACGACTGCTACGCCAATAGCAACAACAACAAAAGCATTACAACAAACACGACGACTACAGCTACGAAGCGAAGTTTGCGCGACTCGAGCGAATATATGCGAGCATATACATCTAACTACACACACATATACATACAACACACACGTACTGTGCTCATACGTATGTACATATGTATGTATGTAGGTTTATGTGCGCGCTCATTGTGCGCCGTACACATCAGCCTGCGGCCAACAGCGGGCGGCACGTGGGGAAACTCTACATGCTGACTTTTCAGGCTGCCTCATCCGTCGCTTAGCTGCGGCTATATGGCGCGCTCTGTGTTTTGCCTGCCTTCAGCTGGCGCATAACCAACAGCCACGCATTAAAGGGAGCGCAGCATATTGACGACGACGAGGAAAAGCGTTAGGGGCGCCATCAAGCGCGCGCACCAGCTTCGGTTGGTCGGTCGGTTGGTCGGTCGGTCGGTAGATTGTTGGATTTGTTGTTAGCTGAGTTTAGTGCCTGCCTGCTGTATTGGATGGGGTCGTCATTCGTCGCTTGTTATGCTTTGCCTTAGCGGTCGATCGAATAAATGTTTAACGGCGCGTTGCTGCCGCCGCTGTCAACTTTGTCGCAGCCGTGTACAGCGCCCGTTGTTGATGAGCGCACGAGTGTGTGGCCGGTTGGCTGGCTGCTTGCTTGGTTGGGTGTGCGAGCGCGCTTTGTCGTGTATTTTGTGGAGGCGGACGCACACAATGTATAACGACGCAGTAAAGTTGTCGTGCGCGGCATTGTTGTTGCACTTCTCTCAACGGTACAGCTTGCGCATGCAGTTGTTCTTTGCTATATACCACATAAGTACATATGTATGTATGTATGTATGTATGTGTATCCTTTATAGCAGCAATTACTTCTGCTTGACATCAGCGCAAGTTTCTGCCTCTGCGCCTGTTTTTGTACGTTGTTCGCACTGAAAATTGTTTCCAAGCCAGCCTGCACGACTTGTTCTCTAACCGCTTACGTCTGATCGTTCATACTAACAAAGTGCGTATATGATTTTAGCGCATTGCGCCTACAATATTGCCTATTAGCAGCAACAACAATGTCGCCAGCAGCTCCAGCAACACCATAAGCGCACCCGTCATCGTCCTGGTCTCACCTGTGCTATTTGCGAAGGCCGTTTTGCTGCAGTTAGTGCCGCTGCCAACACTCTCATCATCATTGCTATCATCATTATCATCATCATCATCGTCACCATCCGCAGTCTCGGCAACAACACTGCTTTTAGCCGCCGTTGACTGCCACTGACTGACTGTTGACTGCTACAGTGCTACAGCATGTTCTTGTTGTTATTGTTTTTTAGTTTTTTCTTTACTCGCAATACGCCACTACTATTCCACAATCGGTATTTGCCTCCTCTGCTTATCCGCCCGCCACTTCCACCGCTGCCACACTAACACGCTTTTGTTGCTTACGCTGCCGCTGTCAATGGCACTGTTGTTGCTCGCTGCCACTGCTGCTGTTGGTGATGGTGCTGGTGGTACGGTGCTGCTGCTGGCTTGCGTTGATGGCGTGGTTGTTGCTGGCGGCCGCCTTTTTGTCGTCGTCGTCGTCATCGTCAGTGCCAAGCATCGTTGTTGGCGCTGTTCTTGTTGTCGTTATCGTTGGTGTTGTTGTTATTGTTGCTTTGGCTGCATGCCTTCCACTGGCGCTGTTGCCGTTTCCGTCGCCACCGCCGCTGCTGCTGCTGCTGTGGCTGTCGCTGGTGCGGCTGTTTTAGCTTGCTTCAATTTTTGTTTTTGTTTTCATGTGTGTGTGTGCTTTGTGCACAGCGCTGTTGCCTGTGTCTCAACTCTGCTCGTGTCTGTCGAACCGTTGCGCGGTGGTTGTACGTGCGCTCAGCTCATTCAAGTGTCCAACTTTTGTCGGAGCGGTCGCATCGGTACGGATAAATTCACACAACGTTCAGAGTCCGCTGGCAGTCAGCGAGTGCGGTACATACATACATAAAAACATATAAACGACAGCGCCTACTAGGCTATTGTGTGTGTATACGGTGGCTATATACATACACACATATGTATGTAGAATATATAAATTTGTGCTGGTGTTTTTGTACCATAGAAATATACGCGCGCGTGTGTGTGTGCATATGTTTATGGCAGAGTTATAAAAAAAAACAGTATTTCGCCTATAGATGCTTATACACATATCTACATATACATTATATATGCATCTCGCAGCAGATCGTTTGGCGTTAATGTGCAACTGCATATAGACACTGTATATATGTACACATTTAGGTGTGCGTCTGTTTATTCACTAACAACTGAACGCTATTGAAAGCGCTACTCAACGCGCTACACTGCCGCTGTTGTTGTTGTACTTGTTGTGGTTAGTACTTTTGTTATTGCGCGGCTACAGCTGCCTCGTCACAGCGATTTTGCCTCTACTCATACGTACATACTTATGTATGTATATGCGCTTCGCTTGTTCGTAATCAGCGCTGTTATAGCCGTACGCGAAGCCCCGCTGCCTGTGCCGTTACCATTGCCATTGTCCGTCAACTAGTCGCAGCATTGCTACTGTGCTGTCTTGCCACCGTCGGGCAATCGATACTCGCTGACTGTGGTCTGCGTGCCGTGAAAGACCATCATCAAAGCCAACGGTGAGCGCGAGTGCTCGTTTTAATATACATTAATACATACATACATATATACAAGCGTATTTAAGTATATTTGTATAAGTATACGCGTGTGTTTGTAGTGCGTATGCTCGCTAATAACGTCTAATTGCAAATAATACGCCAAAAGCAAGTTGTGTCGAAGGTGCGCGGAAGCAAGTGTGCAAACATATGCGTATATTTGTATTTACTGCGCTCACATACAACACATTATCTCTTCGGCGCGTATCAAAACAATTAATAAATAATAAACAACAACAAAAACACGAAAAGAAAACAAAATTAAAATATTTTGCAATTAACCGGCAAAATACAAACGCAAACAACTGAATTTTCGCCGATAAATTTTTCGATAAACAAAACAAATGTCAAGTAGTGTAACAGTGTGCTGCTAATCAAAACAAACACGTCGCAAACTTGCAGCTAAAACATAAGCACTGCATTGTAGTTGTCATTAGACAATTTGGTGAAATTAAGAAGAAAGAAACAAAAATAAAAATAAAAACGTTAAAATTAATTGACACACACAAAATGAAGACTCCACGCGGCGCTAGCGAGTCGTCCACGACATCTGACAACACAACCGAATTCATTGATATCGTTAAGAAGTATGATGTTGTTTATAATACACACAATCCTGATTATAAAAATGTCGAAGTGAAAATGAAGGTTTGGTCGCAAATAGCCGAGGAGATTGGCCTGTCTGTCGGTAGGTGTTTATATGCAAGTTTACATGCATACTAATACATATGTACTTGTACGCATTTTATTTACAAATATATTTATATAGTAGCGTAAACTACAGTGCCGTGCAAAATATTCATGTGTGAAAAAATTTAAATAGGTGTTTCGGGCTTTTGAAAATTTGTTTTTATATTATTATTATTAAGAACATCCGAAGTTATTTTTATGCCATGACAAAAAATTGACTATTGTTGGTTACCGTAAGTCGTGTCGTTTCTGATATCTGTATTGGAGTAAAAGATCCTGACGTATGTATAATTTTTACTTGGAATCAAAGATTTTTTGTCGTTGATGAACTAGGATATTCAGAGAATTCTAACACTAATCTTAAAAATCAGGCTTTAAAAATCTTCGTTTCTTTTTTATTTTTTTGTTGAGGTAAATTTTTTTTTGTTTTTAATATTTTCGAGTTAAAAATTATCCACAAATAATTAATAATAAAAAAGGATGAAGAAAATCGGTTAGCTTATTTTTCAGTAATATCTTACGCTAATTTTTAATGGCTAAACCTCCACAATTTTTAGCATGAGCTTTTGAAATTTTGCAATAATTTTGTTTACAACTATCGATTAAGATTGTAAAAGATCGTATCAATTGGATAATCCTTTCCTTAAATTCCTTTAAATTGTTGACAATATTTTAATATAAAATTTTTTTTTGGGAACAACTTTAAAAATATAATTTATTTTACTCAAAACACAATATGAACAGTATTTTGTCAGAAATGCTAAAATCAAAATAATTTCGATGCCAAATTTTTGCACACTACTGTATAATTAAAAATGTTTTCTTAAAAACCAAATACAAACATTATCTTGTCAGAAAAGCTAAATCAAAGTAATTTCGCTTCCGAATTGCATATATTTTGCACACTACTATATACAGTATACTTAAAAATCCATATTTTTTTAATTTTCAAAACAAAATACAAACTTTATCGTTTCAAAAAGTTTAAAATTATAGTACTTTCGATGCCAAATTGCATATATTTAGCACAATACTGTATATACTTCAAAACATAATTCATTTTGCTCAAAACAAAATACAAACATTATTTTGTCAGAAATGCTAAAACCAAAGTAGTTTAGATGACGAACTGCATTTATTTAGCACAATACTGTATATACATATGTACTTCAAAACCTAAGTTATTTTGCTCAAAACAAAATACAAACATTATTTTGTCAGAAATGCTAAAATCAAAGTGATTTAGATGCCGAATTGCATATATATTGCACAATACTGTATATACTTAAGTATCTATACATCGCAAACAATTGAAGTAGGCGAAAATCGAATAAAAAACAAAAATACAATCAGATCAAAATCAAAATAAATAACGAACATCCAGAAGTAAAGAAAATGCGAAAAGCGAAAATGAAATTCGCTGATTCCACAACCAACGACTTGGATTCTTTATACGTGTATTCCTTTTCCACAATTCTTCCTTAAACAAAACACAACAACAAAAACGCAAACACACGCTTGCACACAGCTGAAAACGCAGTCAAGTGTAAGCTGGATTTTCTAAGTATATATATACATACATATCTATATGTGTAGCTAGAAATGTTTGTATGTGTGTGTATATATACATGCATGTATGTGCCAGATCTACCCACTGCCACAGTATATACACAAGTTAATATATTGAATTTTCCCTGACAGCACACACGACAGAACAAAGTCATTATGTACAACGAAATAAATATACATATGTACATAAATACATACAAACATAACTACATACATACATGCATGTTTTTGTATGTGCTACGTGTGCTTGTGCGCCAATGTACGTCAACGACACATCCTCTGACGAGTCGAGTGTCACAGCAGTCGACGATGGTTCGTTGGTGATGGCTAGCGCCGTGATGAGAACGCGGCAAGCGGCGCTACAAGCGGCTTGCAGCAAAACAAACGAAACATTAAAGCACCGCACAAAACGTAGGCTAACAAATTCGTACGCCAAGCCTTGCGCGCTCTCTACGCGAGCATACGTAGCAACATACAAACAAATGTGTATGAAAGTGGATGTGTGTGTGTGTGTGTATGCGAAAGCGTTGGCAAAGCGAACGGCGAGCGGTGAACAGCGCGCGGTTGGCCGCTTCAGTGCAGCAGGGTGGGTGGGTGTTCTCGCCGAAAGCGAACGAACGTAGCTAAAAACAGCGCGTTTTTGCTAGTTTGAAGAGCGACCGGAGAGCGTTAAGCATAGAGCTTCTATGTGTTTGAGTTAGATAGTGGGCGAGAGCGCGCGCGCACAAGGCCGTTTCACAGGAAGGAAAACCATTTGACCGCTAGGCGCTGACCGCTGCTGGACGCAACCCACAGGCATCAACTTATAACGGTAGATGTACGCACATGCCGATATGAATATATAAATATGTATGTATGTATATACATACATGCATATATCCTCTTTTGGTTGCTCAACCGCACTGACCACCCCCCACTACATTTAATATTCCTGCATAACCGCAGCCACTTCTGACTTTTCGATAGGCAAAAGTAAGCTAACACTTTCCATATGAAAATATGTTTGTACATAATTTCTATGTACATATACATACACATGTATGTATGCACAATGTCTCAACTCGATTTGCTTCCGCCTACAAACTGCCCGCTTGAAACGAGTTGCGCCGTCGCAATATCGACAAAAATTTGTCTATGAAAATATTCGTACAGCGCGACTGCAACCCACTCGAGCACCCTGTAGCTAAATAACAACAGCATTACTCATGATTTTGCGCACTCTCATTGACTGTGGCCTGACTCTCCAAATTCTTATGTGTTTGCCACCACCACTGCGTTTTGTTCTTTGCCCAGCAAGCAGGGGATTCATGGGGTGTGATGGGCATATTTCTACAAACTACAAACGTGAAAGCCACATACAAACACACATACATGTATACACATTGGAAGTAGGTGTATATGTACGTTTAGAACTGCATTAAGGTGGTTAATTAACTTAGTTCCAGTGACTATTTTCATATATTTTTTGGTGTGAGCGGGCTATTTGTTCAATAAGTGCGATGATGAGAGGCTTTAAGGGGCACACAAGAACCTAATTTTTGGTAATCAAAAAGAAAAAAACGTCAACTTCAGTTTTCAAAAGTTCAAAATTCAAAAGTTTCCATGCAAGATGTTGAGGCTCGGAACGACTTGGCGCATTTTACGTCGAAATCTTAAATTCAAAGCGTACAAACTACAGCTTGTGCAAGAACTGAAGCCACGCGACCTTCCCAAGCGACAGCGCTTCGCTCTATGGGCTTTTGAAATGTTCCATGAAGATCCGCCGTTTTCGAGCCAAATTTTGTGCGGCGACGAGGCCCATTTCTGGCTCAATGAGTATGTAAGTAAGCAAAATTGACGCATTTAGGACAAAGAGCAGCTTGAAGAGTTTCAAGAGCTGCAATTTCATACAGGAAAAAAGCGGTTTGATGTGGTTTGTAGGACGGTGGAATCATCGGTCCACATTTCTTCAAAAATTATGTCGGTGACAACGTAACCGTCAATGGTGACCATTATCGTACCACGCTAACTCACTATTTGTGGCCTGAAATTGAAGCTCGTGATCTCGGCGACATCTGGTTTCAACAAGATGGGAAGTGGCACATCGCATCAATCAAAGAGTTTATTGAGAGAACACTTCGGTGAGCAGAAATTTCACGTTTTGTGCTGGTCGTTTTGACCCCCAAGATCGTGTGATATCACACCGTTAGACTTTTTTCTGTGGGGATATATAAAGTCTAAAGTCTATGCGGACAATCTCGCTTCTATTCAGACATCACGCGTCTCATTCGCCAGTTATCAGTCGAAATGCTTGAACGAGTCATCGAAATCTGGACTCAACGGTTGGACCATCTGAGACGTAGCCGCGGCTTACATTTGAAATAGATATCTTCAAAAAATAAATGTCAAAAAATGTTCTTTCGAATAATTGGCATTTTCCAATAAATTTGAAGTTTATGTTTTTTCTTTAAAAAAGTAGGGAACTCTACAAAATTTCGATATAAACCCAACACTCCTAGAGTAGTAGTATAACACTAAGTTCCCAAAAATTTTGAGTCTGAAAACCGATACTAGCTTGCTCCAATTCAAATACAGAGCAATGGTGCACGCCTAAATGTATACTTTACTCAATCGTGAAATCAGCTGTATGCATCGATAACCGATAATTTATTAAAGCGATTGAGACGGGAATATATATTTATGTACATATATTTACTGCTAACAACTAAATCAAAAATGTGCTTGTAAATGTATAACGATTTGAACTAAATTTGCTTGAAATGTAGTCATTGAATAGTTTGCCACATAACGATGGACCACCCTAGTGCAACAACCACCGCTCTTTGAATGCACTTACACATACATACATACACACCTGAGTACGAATTTATACACAAAATGAAAGAGTCATGTATGAACATACATATGGACGTACATTATATGCATATACACACATATATACACAAACCTTCATACATACATGCTTATAGTGTATATACGCTTTTTCCCAACAAATATTAATGACTTCAAACATTCGCGCACTTACAAGCAGCAATGCAAGTCGTTGCGTTAGCTCAACAACATTCACATATAACCGCTACTTTACCTATATAGTATCTGCATAACTGAGAGAAGCAAGAAAACGGATTCTGGCAGCGCGAAAACCGCGTGAAAAGCGTGATAAGAAACATCTGATAATGTACACAAGCAAGCGCGAATATTTTCGCGGAATATTTTATCAATAAGTGAAGTGATAACAACAAAGTCAAACACAAAAACATACACAGTGGAAATAAAGCAATATATACATACGTAAGAGGTGGGCAAATCAGTTTAAAATTTTGACTAAAAGAAATTAATATTTTTTTTTGGAAAAATTGTGTATCTTTGGACATTTTTCGCAAATTAGTGGGCGAAAGATTTTATCTGGTGAAAAATTGGTGTTTTTTCTAAGTTTTGTTAGTGTAAATGTGTATGTGTGTGCATGCATGTGCAACCCCTGCTTGGTCAGACGGCTTACCTGCACACATATGAATGAGCAGAAACACACGCACTCACATACATATGTACATGTGTATGAAATTTTTTTGGCGATAGGGTACATATGCATACATACATACATATGTGTATCCATATTATACTATATACTTATGGATGTGTGTGTGTGTGTGTGTGCTAATGTTTGATGTGCGATGTAACAAAGTGTGTTTTACCTATAATCAATGAAAAATCTTGCAAATTACTTCAAAAATAATTTCAAAATATTTATGATAACGGAAAATGTCCAATTAGATCACTCAACTTTATGTGCATTAGCACAATTGTGTGCGAAATAGTAGCAATATAATAGAAATATTTCAAAGAGAGTAAAAAAAATAATATTGCTTGAATATATTCATTCTTTATCCTCTAAAAAAAAGTGAGGTTATCAGTCCGAGTGGAGTAGCAGCAGTTGCAACAACATTCCATAAAGAGTAAAGAATGATTTCTTCTAAGTTCTAAGGATGATTTAAAAACATGCAGCGCTTATCCTCTAAAATAAAGTGAGGTTACCAATCTGATTGGAGATTTCAGTCTTAGTGTAGTCACTTTAACATAATAGATTTGACTATTCATTTAAGTTTATGTGGGCAACTGTCTTAAGGGTCTCTTAAAATACATTTTTTTAATTTTTGGAAGGAAAAATACTAGATTTTAAAATGGACCACATATTATATACATAGATCGTTTACAAACTGACCAATCCAAATATGATATGAAAAACTATTTTCTTTGACAAAATATCTTCACGAGATTTGGCAAAATCTAATGTCCAAAGCAACGGTACAATTTTCGAATAAATTGTTCAGATCGGACCACTATAACATACAAACTGAACGACCAAAATCAAATTTATTTTAAACAATTTTTCTTGTATTAATATATTTTCTTGAAAAAACTCAGCCGATCAACTTAACCAACTAAAAAATTCTCCATACTATCTAAGTACTCGATTTAGTAAATATGTTTTGCAAGGTTTTTCTATTCACCCATTGCGTAGAGACTCCACTCTACCGGAATTTTATGCGAGAATGTACCGCTTTCTAGAAATGTAAAATATTGTTGCAAAAGCCGGCATTCGCTATGTACTACTATACACAGCGAATAGCAAGTGATATAGAAAGCTTTACACAAACACATGCAAATAAAACTCATTAAAATATTATATGATTTGCACGATTGTACGACATTTAATGGCACATACAGTGGATCATAGAAAAAGGCGGAAAATTGAGTGCAAAAATTAAATGAAACATTTTAACATTATTTGCATACCCAACTTTTTACATCACGTTTTTTAAACTACAATGACTCTGCCTCAGGTCCTACTGTTTTTAAATAGGCTAGGTTATATTATCATAACCTCAAAAAAATTCAAATATTAACATAACCTCAAAAATAGTCATCACAAGGTAGTTCCTTAAGTGATTCCAAAAATTGTCGGAAAAGAAGTTCGTTTAAAATGTTTTTATTTTAAAATTTTCCACATACATATTTACTTTGAAGCCACGATCCAACGATTGAAAATTACGCTCTGAATGCACTCAACTATCGCTAGATTGCAATTTATGGGTTGCGAACGAATATAAACCACTGTATGAGTGCATACAAAGGCGTATGCAACAATAATGGCTCTCGCTAATAATTAAATTTATGAAAAATGCGATAGTTGAATACTATATATGCAGCAATTGTGGAAAAAATATATATTATTTGGCTTATTAAATAATATTTTACTATTTACAATGTATGTATGTATATACAGTATTTAAGCAGCTCAAATTCTCCGCACAAGAAGATTTTAATCGTAAACACAAACCTCCTATCCGCTTTTGCTGCAAACTTTGTTTCACAAAATATTTGAAAACACAAAATTAATGAGTTGTTATTGTTGCAGTATAGTTTTTCTTCAATTCCGTACTTCTGAAAAATCATTCTTACCTCCGTAGCTGTGATATAATATAATTTCAATTCGAAAGACACGAAAACATTCACTACTAAATAACGACTGAACGGACGCGACGGAGTAAGCATTCCGTGAGCTGGATCGGCAGAGCACGGAAATGTTGAATTACGAACTGCTGATCAGGCAAAGCTTTTGTGAGAATTGTTTACAAACACATTCGTTCAAGTGCACATTCAAACAAAAATTCTTTACAATAAACAAATAAAATACGTATATATGCTGATTTATTGTGTGTATGTATGCACATGCATACTATGTAGTTACTTTTATGCATTTTCTGTAATAATGTAGCAGTTAAAACATATTTATCGATTTTGTATCTATTAAAATACTAAAATTTTTCTCATTTATTAACCTAACACAGATGCATCGAAGCGAAAATGGAAAAATCTACGCGACAGTTACACCAAATATTTGCGTTCTTTTCGGATCGGTACGAAGACATCGAAGAAATATCAGTATTGGGCCCATGCCGATCATATGGATTTTCTGAAACCTTATCAGGGACCCGGCAGGTATGCTTGCTATTCAATACACCAATCTCAATGTTTTAACAACAATTTAGCATTTCGGCTTTTGGCCATTCTTTCAGACACTCGAACGGCAACTCGAATAGTAGCAACAGTCACAAAACCAATGAGGATACCGAAGATACAGAGTGTGATTTCGGTTTTCAAGTATTGACCAAGGCGACAGCTACAAACTCTTCATCGGATGATGATATAAAATTTAATGCCACAGCTACAATGCCAACAAGCACAACGGTACAAACACCAGCAGCGCCAGCACCACCACCGCCGCCACCGCCAACGTCACAAACAACAGTAGCGACCATTCCACCAGCTGTATGCAGCACGATAACAAATACAACGCTGACTGCTGTACCAACAACACACAATCCGATTCCCGCACACTTTCCTATCACAGCGATGGTTTCAGTACCTGCAGCATCAGCTGCTTTTTCGCCCAACAATTCGGCTGCTATTAATTGCATTGCACCGAGCAATAATATAGCAGCCACAGCCGCTTCGGTTGCAGCGCTCGCTAACAATTGTAGTGGTGCGCCAGCGGTGACCGCAACAGCCGGTGCACTTGTGCTGCCAGTGCCATCATTGCCAACTGTACAATTACCACCCGTACAGCCGATGAACAAACCGCTTTTGGGACCGATCTCGACTATGGGCCCTACCAATATGCCACCAGCGCAGATATTTCCATTGCCGCCACTGGCAAATGTACCAAAACCGACAGCACTGATGCCAGCCAGCAGCGCTGCCAGTAGTGTGGGTTGCCTAATTATCGAACCGCAATTATTTGCCTCGGCAGACACGTTCAAGAAGGAGCTAAGCGCTCCAACTATTGGTTTATTCCATAATATAACATCACCCGCAACGACTACCGCCTCTACGGCACGCATCAATCCACCGCTAATATCGAAAATACGTCGTGTGCAGCCATCGCCACAAACAGCAGCGATTAATCTGAGCTTTAGTGCAACACAAGCACAACAAACGGGGAATAACAACAACAGCAACAATAACAATACGCTTAATAATAGCAACAATAATAATTGTGGTCAACCGCCACCGGCAAAAGTGCGCAAAACCAGTGATCGTGCTGAGGTCGACATTTCAGCAATATTACAAGCGAATCGCGACTTAGATGCCAATACGTTATTTTTCCTCAGTCTGGCGCGTATGGTACGCGCAATGCCAACCAAATTCCAATCGCTTGCAAAAATGCGTTGCATGCGTATAGTCAGCGACATAGAATTGGAACTGGAGAACGTAAATGAATGTGGTGGTATGCCATCACATGATGATTCACACGCTGGCAAATTTTGTAGCATAGACTCGTCGCCCTCACCACCGGATGGCGCCACCATTATACCAAGTAATCCAGTGTCAGACAGCGGACCAACAGAGCACTTCGTTTATGTGATGTCGCCATCACGTGTGGAGAGCATGATTGATATTTCATCCGACGAAGATGGCACCATGAATGGCAATTAATTGGGTACAAATATACATATAACTCAATAAAATAGTGAAATGTAAATATTTTATCAAAGATACTCAGAATAAAATTAAGTTAATTTTAAAAATATCAAAATTGCTTCAAGAAATTCAAATAGATATTACAGATAAATGTATGTATATAAGTACCGTACAATTTGCGATCAAAACAAAAAGAAAAATGTTAATTTCGACAACACCGAAGCTATAATAACGCTCACTGGTGCATTTTATAAATAAGAAGGGTAAAAATAGATTTTTTCACGATTTTGATCGATAAATTTTTATTGCAGCTTTATGCTAAAGTGGTTTAATCTGAACCATATTTTCGAAGATTGGAGCGTTACCTTGGATAATAATCCATGCCAAATTTTGTAAGGATATCTAGTAGTTAATGAAAATAGATTTAGACAAAGACTTGAGTTTTTGATGTCTTCATTGATATCACAAAAACTGTGGAACTTTGAAACATTTACAAATGGAAGAACCGACATGGTCGTTGTTTTTATAGCGTCAGATTTTTCCCAAGTTGAAAGTCATTGGGCGGATAAAAATTCGGGTCTTTTCTGAATACGTAGACCCGACTGTCGTGTGAAAGGAACCGAAATGGCTAAAGCGACTCACTCTAATGTATGTAAATACTTTAGAGAGCCTCCCACGTTTCCTCTTGTGTTTTACAATCATTGTATCAGACTTAATATAATTTGTTCAGGGAATACAAATTTGAAGAAATTAGGCTCCGTTTAATGACCTTACAAAAAATAAAAAAAATGTCAATAAAATATTGTTGAGCAAGAAATGTAACCAATAAGTCATTGAAAACCCCAATGGTCACAATATTAATATTAAATAATTTTAAACAAAAAAGTTAAATTTACTTTTCGTTTATTTTCATACTTCTTTATAGATATCTATAATTTTTGCTAGAATTTTACAGCATGTATGAAATATGAATAGATTTACTCGTTGGTATAAAAAGTAATCCACATTTAATCTCTAGTTGGAAAGTTTTACACAAAAAGTTGAATGAATTTCATTCAAAGTCTACAAATCTCACTAAGCGAGATCGAATCGCCCATTTTGAAACAGCATTAAATCTAACCTTGCACCTTGCTCTTAGCGGTGAAGGCAAAATAAGCAATACCACCAACAGCCAAAGCGGCTACCAGCTCAGCCTGCACCCATGGACCTTTGTAAGCACTCTTTGTAGCTACAGTAATATCAACAAGCGATTTCACATTAGCCACTATGTCGCCATCACGTTGCGCCTTGCGTACGTTGGCATAACCTTCCTCATCGAATAAACGTACAACAACATTACCGCCGCCGCTTTTCTTGATCTCCTGTGTCCAGCTTACCTATAATAAAAACCAATGTAATATGCCACATCATAAGTGACAGTTATCTCGTGCCACTCGTTATTGTAATGGGGAAAACTTACTTGGTATTTGCCATCCCCAATCTTTGCAACTGGTACAATTTTTCCGCAGGGAAATTCGGCAAATAAGTTGGGTTGAGCATTGTTTCCACAACTCAATGAGAATTCACCAACATGCGCCACTTGTGTAAGGATTGTGGCATCCTGAGTGCTGAAGGATGTTACACTCACTTTGGGACTTGTGCAGGTGGTGGCCAAAGCGGCACCAGTGCAGAGGCAAACAAGGAATACGGCAAGTAAATTACGTGACATTATAATTGTTATTTATTAAAAAGTGATAGAAAGAACTCTTGAAACAATTTAGCAAAACGTTGATATAAATCACGACAAAGCAGCACAGCTTTCACTTGGTAGCAATTTTGACAATTGTATATCAGAAATGTCATGCCACGTCGTGCTGTACGGTAAACTTCGGTAAACACATCGTCAATTTTCGTAGTTACGTTCGAAACAGTGCGGCCAAGTCAATGCAACTGACCAATTCATGTGAAATGCAACTAAAAAATTATGGAACGCGTAATTTTAAATTATAAAAAACAAAATTACAGCAAACACATATATACATATGTACACATACGTTATCTTTACAACATTTCAAAACCTATTACCATAAAATTATTAAATTTTGAAATTAATTTTATTGTTATTAAAGCAAAAAAAATATTGCGCAGCACAAGGGATTCTACGCTTTTTTCGTGTGTAACAAATATAAGTATCAAATAAGTAACTTATTGAGAATATTGGAACAGCAAATAGGTTAAATATTAAATTTTTCATTATTATTTAGAACTTACCGTATAAAGTTTTTAATTGAAAAACTGCGCAATAAAATTCACACTATTTAAACGATGCTCACAAATTCTAGTATTTGAAACTGCCAATTCGTTGTTTACATAGTGATGTGAGCGAATGTAAATCGATATATATGCGAAGTTGACCATTAAGAACGAATGCATTTATGTACGAAATTGAAAATGCTACAACTATCGCAGTAGAAATTATTGAATCTAACCAATGCTTGGAAAAGCGAATATGTTAAAGTTTGTTTTAGCAAATGCAACCCTAAATAACCCCGTATTGTAACGGTCAATCATCATCTTCCTGTTTCATATCGTAGGTTACATTTTATATTTCGGGATTTGGCAACATTAGTGTTGTAATCGGAAAACTCACAATTTTATCGTAAAGTTTGCCAAGTTTGATGATATAGCGCTTTTTGTGTTGCTTACAATAACCTAAAATATTCATCTCGCTAAAAAACCTGCATACAATAGCAATATAGAATGCATGAATACTTGACTGTTAAAAAAGTTGGTTCCACCGCAAAGTGGATTCCAGCGTGATATTTCGCCATGTTGGTTATCTATGTCTCTCTGCCCCCAAGGGTAAAGTTCCTGAGGTCGGGCAGCGACTTACTCCTGGTGAACGGGACGTTGGTCGTATTGGAAGGGTAGATGTTCATCTCAACCACATAACCCATCCTTTAGCCAGGTTTAAACCACTTTGTATTAGGTCGCAGAGAGTATCCTCGAATTTACCTCTGGCTTTTATTATACAAATTTATATAACTCATACCACTTGCCTGTGCACCTTGGGAGAAACACCGTCATGCTATGCATAGTCGTGCTGTCTTCTCCTCTTTTTGCGCGGAGAACGGAGCCTTTCACGCCTTCCAGCTTGGGAGCGATCTCTCGCAACCAGGTAGCGGACTTCACGTCCTTGCAGTCCACCTACAGTATTCCTCCTCTGAAGTGGGCTCGATGGAAGGACGCTGCGTATCCAAATCCTGGAGCACGCTAGGTTCCTCGGCTCCAACGTCAACGGCGGATAGATAAGAGGCAGCACAGCCATCTAGATGCCTTTCAGATTATCAGCATATCTGCGCCATCTCTCCTCCACCCGGGGTTGATTTGGTGCGGTGATTTAGCTCCTCAGCCTTTTAGAGCTAGGAGGCTCCTGTGTCGTAATTTGGCGCTCTTCCGTTTCGCGATCTGGATTTGGGGAGTCGAAGTGGCTGCCTTTTCGCTACCTCGCCTGACGGTCGGGATTGCGCTAACTGCACAGCGGCTCCAAACCTCGCAGCCTCGCACGCGAACGAACGCGGATTTGCCTTTGCGCCCCTTTGCTGCAGGGAAGGCACTACTTCCTCTCAGTCTATACCTCGCTAATGTCTCATCTCAGGAGCCTTCCCCTCCCGGGGGTGCCTCAGGTAGCACATTAAACTAGCACAGCTCATGCTCTTCCTTCGAGGATCATCGTGGCCGTCGGGGTTATCGACTGGTGGTAGAGGGGGCAAATTGCTACCCCCTTCTGCCAGCATCTTCGGTATCCGCCCGATATGACTTCTCCGAATCTGAGCATGCTGTGGGGAGCCTTGGTGGTGCCACCTTCGCAGCCAGCGGAGTCGTTGCTGTATGTGGTCATGTCGCGACCTTGGCATACTCCTCGAACAGCGACCGCCGTTTGCCGTTCCTAGTGTCCGTTGACTTCGTTTACTTTTTTGAGTTGTTGTTGATTTGTTGTCTATCACCTTTTTTCTTACGACCCTTGGCTCAACACGGTGAGCTATCGAATGTATTCTGTTGTAGCGGAACTATAAGAAACAGAGCCCATGACGCGATAAGGCCACCGTTACTTCTCAAACCCGCTTTTAGGAAGGCTTCGTTCGATACAGCCGACTTCACCTTCTGGCTGCAAATCATCCAATGGACACGGGAGTTGCACTACACCCTGGTATAGAAGGTGGCTGCTGTTGGTTACCACACGCATGCAGCTGCTGATAACCCGCAGCAGTGGTCTCATACAGCACCACCATTGCCGATTGGAAGGTGCCGTGCATGCCTTGCAGCTTAAGCCTCTGCACCACGACAAGGTGCCTGCAGAGGCAAAGGATAGGAAGGGAGATGTAAGAAGTGAAACAATGATGGATTATAAAAATATTGGGCTTTTTTCAACAGTGTCAATTTTATAAATTATATTAAATTCGATAGACTTTAAGACAACATTTTTTAAGAAGGCCAAATGTCATTAAAAAAATATTTTCTTTATTTTTGTTATTAATATTCATATTTTGTTTTTTCTTAATGGCAAACAATGAATTGCTAATCAAAATCGAAAGGATACTCGTTTGCTCGCTTGATTTATTAGTGGCTTATTAAAGCGCTTGAATAAATTTGGCATTTTCTGCTTGAAGGTTGGAGTGTTTTTTGCGCCAAAAATGGCGGCATATAGCAAAGAATGTGACCCTGAAATTGACTGCTGCCCGATATCGGCTCTTGCATGCACGGGTATATACACATAAATATATATTTGCCCATATGTATGTACATACTTATGCAGGTATGACTGTATTTACGTATGGATGTGAGTATGTATGTACATGCATTTGGTGCTTTGTTCACTTTGATTGCTGTCATGCACGACAACTATGCATGCCTATCACAATTGCCAAATTCCAGCTGTCATAGATGCCACCAAATGCTCCCGGTACTAGGCTTCCAAATATACATCCCTCTGTATATGAGTACATTCTATTCGAGTTTGACATTTGACTTACTAAAATGTGCGCAATTATAGTTTAGTAGTGCTATATTCATGTATGTGCTATGCAGTTGTGGGAGTTAATATGTTTTTTGTGTTCTTTTTGTTTTGCTAAATTCTTTCTTAGTTAGCTTGGTAGCCTTCAATCGTTTATTCGCCGCATTTATCGTTGTGCAGCTATAATTAGTGAAGCATTTTCGAGTTCGCAGCTGGAGTTTGAGGGCGCCGAAAGTGTGCCATAAGTTGACGAGGTAAGATTTCATAACTCTTACTCAAGTGCAAATGCGATGTGATGTCACCAAAAAACTCGCGACACGTGTGGCTAGTCCTTGTAACACTTACAAGACAATTTAACATAAAACGAATTTTTACATTGACGATTGAATTGAACATCATGGGAGTATAAGCATATGTGTATATAACATATCTTCGGTACACCACTAGAAGAATTTAAGTCAATTCTTTTAATTGATGTTAAAATAAAGAGACTGTCTACAATCTAAAGACAGTAGTCTCTAGACATTGCCCAAACGGTATCCATGTGTTAAGGTTAAAAATCTTACCGGTTGCCAGTGATAGAAGCTGCTTGGAAGAAAGCGCGGTACAAATCATCTTAAGACTTCTTTCTTTACCATCCGACCGTTGCGAGATCAAGGCTAAATCACCTCGTAATACACTACTTTAGACGTCCAGGTGAACCAACGTCTAAGAAGATTTGTTTAGAGTTGGACTGGTTTATGATGATCCAAAGGACTTTTCTGTAGCTGTAACCTAATCTAGTCTAACCTAAACTATTATATTATATTTATGAGTCAAGCATTTGAAAATTTCCTCTGCAGTCTAACTCTTATACTAATTGTTAAACTGATCCTAGCAATTCACATCTACATGTGTAAAACGGTTGTTTTTGTTGTCCAAATGTTCCAAGACATCGTTTAGATATGTAGCTTTATTAAATTTAATTGTGACCATAAAGGGTTACTTACAGTTAGAAGGCTGCAAAAAGCGAATTTTTTTCAAAATTTACTGATCCTGATGTTTATGGCATTTTCCATCACTTTGGCCAGAACTTCCAGCGATAGGTCCTCAAATTCTTGACGGATATTGTCGTTAGGAGCTGCAAGTGTCTGAGGCTTGTTGACATAAACCTGGGACTTCAAAAAGTCTCACAAAAAGAAGTCTGGAGCGGTCAAATCAGGCGATCTTGCTGGCCAGTGCAAATCGCCAAAAGGGGAGATCCATGCTTCAGCATATCGATTGTGGCACGTGCAGTGTGTGCCGTTGCATCGTCTTGTTGGAACTACATGTTTTCCAATCCCAATTCATCAAGTTGCAACAAAAAGAACTCGTTGATCATTGCTCTGTAGCGCTCACCACTCACAGTAACCGTTTGGCCCGCGACGTCTTCGAAGAAAAAAGGTCCGATGACTCCTCCAGCGAAAACAGCATACCATACAGTGACTTTGATGCGGGTGGAATGGCTCTTCGTGGGTTACACGCGGATTTTCAGTGTCTCAGAAGCGTAAATTTTGCTTATTTACGTATGGGTCTTTGCTAAGATGGAATGACCCTCATCACTCATGATTATTTTTGATGAAAAATCATCTTCCTCTTGTGTGTGATTAAGGATGGCTTGAGCGTATGTTAGACGCGATTGGCGGTCAGTAGCTTTGTCCGGAAACATCTTCAAATCTGTTATCAAAATTCGCTGTAACCACCGTCGACTGATACCTATATACGTGGCAAGTAGTCTGGTCGATGTCGACGGCGCTTCCATGACATCCGCGGCAACAGCAGCAATATTCTCTGCAGAACGGCTACTCCGGGATTTGCCACACCTGGCAGCATCTCGTGTTGTGCCAGTCTCTTCGAGGCGAGCGGCTAAACGTCGCAGTGTGTCACCAGTAGGCGGCGGACGGCCAGGAAATTTGTGACGAAAATCACGTTGTGCCAAGTCACCGACCGATTATTGGTCAAATAAATAGTCACCAATAACCCGCGTTCTGGAGCAATGTAGCATACCATTGTTTATTTACGTGTATTTCGCATGTGTTTACTATACAAATGTCAAAACAGAACTGACATTAGAGGTCAATTGCAAAATTTATAGCATCTTTTAATAAGAGGATTACTTTTGCGCCACCCTGTATGTACATAGATTATGATTTCTTTTAACTGTATCCAAGACTTAGTATTGGTAAAAATATTTATTTGGAAAGGAGCTACAGCTGATTTTCAGGGGATCCTCTCGAAGAAGAAGTTTTGGGTTGACCACTATATCTCTGAACTGGATCCTCTGAAATTAAAAAAACCAAACAGATTTAGTTAAAATAATGTTAAATTTAGTAATTATTCGAAGGAATAAGCAAATTAATTTTTTTTGAAATAAGGGCGGTTTTTTCAAAAATATCGGTTTTTGACTAAAAGTTCGGCTTAAAATGTTTATAAAAATTAAAAAAAAGAGAAAAATCTTAGCTTTTGTCAGAAATCATTAAAATAATAGCTTTTGTCGGAAAATAATTTTACAATAAATTCTTTCAAATGTTTGACACATAATTTTTATCGTTAAAATAATGATTTTCTTAGATTAAAAAAAATCCACAATTAAATTTAAGTATAATTGTGCTGCATATTTGTTTTTTGGTATTCTCAAACTTACTTGAAAATAATTATTTTTTAAGATTTTAAGTAAGAATTTGAATTCAAGTGGGTCCAAAATGCCTACCTGAACGGTATTAATTAATATTTTTCGTTTACGTATATATGTATGTATGTACATATGTATATCATAAGATTAAACACAAGCACAAAATTTCTACGAATCTTATAAATAAAATCCATAGCTGCTCAAACTGTCCCCTTTAATTTCGCAAATTTGCCCGCATGCACAAAGGTTACTCATACGCCATGGTGACACAATGTGATCTCAAGTTGACACACTCGACAGCAAATCAATTACAACAAAGACTGTCGCCAATTTACTTCATAAACTATCTCAATACAATGGCTAGCAGAGCTTCGTATAAATTTCGAACCTTATAAAATAAAATAAAAAAAACAAAGCTGAAAGAATTTCGTTGCCATTAGAAGAGAATGAAAAGTTTTTGTGCTACCATTGCACGAACTTGCTGCACACACACAGCAACGTGGTGACGAGGTATGAGAGAGGGAGAGAGAGGAGCTATTTGAGTGATAATGCTCAAAGGGCTCATTGACTCCAAGTGCCACACAAACAAAGCGACGCAAGCATAGAGAAATAACAATATAAACATATGTACACACATACATACATGCTTTGTTGTTATTGTGAAATGAAAAGAAAAGTTCGCCATTCATATCTACCACACAATGCAATCAATGAATAGTGCGCGTGGCGAGTATGAAGGGTGAAATGCAGGCATAAAGCGAGTAAACGTGATTGGTAAGAGTATTATTGTGTGTGTGTATTTGTATATGTATGTAAGTACTGTGTTTGTGTTTGCGCGGGCGTAATAAAAAGTTAGCATGACTTATAGCTAGCATGTTCGAGTAACAGAGTTACAACAACTACAATAAGAACAACAACAACAACAACAACAACAAAAAATAACAACAATGAGGATTACAACAACAATTTTACAAAAACAGCAGCGAAAACAAATAATAATAACAACAACTACAACAACAAATACAACAACAATACTGAGAAAAATAAAATACAACTATTTAACAACAACATAACAATCTAAAAACAACAAAAATAATAAAAGCAGCAACAACAACAACAAGCTCGCTTTAGAGCACACCGAAAACTAACTTAGTATTGAAGGTGTCTCTGGCGGAAATGGAACAAGAAAAGAAAAACAAAACTCCAGTATACAATAAAAACAATAATAAACAAAACGAAAAGTGTGCAAAAACCGTTGCCTGCAACACGAAAACAGCCAATGAACCGTTGCGCCGCAGCCTGCGAGGGAGTGCAAGTGTTTTGGCTTTGGCACGCTTTGCCGCTCTGCTCCCCCCTTCACACCGGTAGTTATGCCACCCAAATACTTACACCGAAGCTATTAACAATATCGTTGGCAACGTGCATAAATATATGTGCCACTAAATGTGGCACATGGAATTTTTCGAGTACTCTTCGCTCCAACTTATGCCCCAATCGCTGTGCTGTGGATGCGCTCTTGAAACAGTCAACGCGCGACCACCGACTCTACCGAACCAGCTGCCACAATAGCCGGGATATCGGTATCAACGAAATAATTGGCATTTGTATTGACTGCTTATTGCCAAACTTGTTTCGGCTTAAACGAAAAAATTTGCAAAAAAAAAAAATTATAATAAAAAAGAAGAAAATCTAAACAATGCAAATAAGTACTTGAGCAATCACCGCGGCTGATCAATAAATGGCAATTTGTATGGCATTGTATTTGCATTAATTATTGGTGAAAATAATAAAAATCGTGCTACAAAGCGTGGTGAGTGTGCTTTTTTACGGTTGCTATAGCGGGTGTGCCGTGTGTGTGCGTGTAATGCAGTCAGTCTCGTTGTGACTATCATGAACTAAGCTAATAGTAACAACAAAAGACACGTCAAACACTTAAATTTGATTGAATCAAGCATAAGCGCCTAAAAGCAGGCAATTAAAGTGGTAATTAAAACGAGCGCGCACCACGCCAGCCAATTTGTCGACAGTTAGTGCGCGCTTTTAAGACTCGCTGTGATGGCTTTGTCGCTTAGTACGCGTCAAGCGGTTTCGCAAATGCCTTCCACCGCATGGGCTAGGCAGTCACAGCAGCAGCAGCAACGTTCGCCGAGTCAACCGCGCGTGTCCATGCCTTTGCGTCTGCAGAAGCAGCATTCATTTAGCGAAGCCAATCGCACGCAGCCAATGGGCGCCGGCGGTGGTGGTCATTTGTTGGCTGCGCGCAGAGCCGGCAGTGGTGGTTACCTGACACGTGGTCTCTCTGTAGATCGTTCGCTGGAGAGTATACGTCAGAAGTCAGTTGCGACGCATGAAACGCAAAGCAAACGCATTAATGCGCGAAAATCCGCTAAAAGTGCCGGAGTGGGTTTGAAAGGCTTCAAAAGTACAACAATTGGCGAGGGGAAGTACGGCTATGCGCGTGCAGGTTCCACGTCGTCGCTTTTGAAATCGTTGGATCAAGAGCTGAAAGAGGTTAACGGTCAGTTAGGACAACGTTATGCTTGCAGTAGCGCATGTGTTCCGGCAAATAGTGAAGTTCAAACTGAGTAAGTACCTGTTACAAGTTTATTATATTTTTTTTTGCCGGGGAAAAAAGTAAATAGCAATAGTAAAAGCTTCAACTAGTGTCTCACAAGTTTTAGTTAGTCGCATCTTATAATCCAAAGATATACTTGTAAGTATCTTTATAAGGGCCATTTTTCATTTATCCTTCTCAAATAAAAAAAATTTCCCATAAAAGAAGTCCAATCGGTTTCGACAAATGAGCAGCTTCTTGGGAAGAAAAGTGCATGTACAAAATTTCAGATTGATAACTAAAAACTGAGCAAC
>JBAWJQ010001373.1:0-61999 GCA_037783105.1 Bactrocera zonata | reverse complement strand
ATATGTTCTAGCTCCCATGTGCAGTTTTGCATCAGCAGTCCCGAAGAAATACAACAGGAATCACATTTGCGCATTGTTTCCAAAAATCTATACCAGGGACAACGCGAGCCGGTGCCCTATGGCGTGCTGGATAAGCGTATGGTAAGAATTTATATTTGTTTTCAAAGTAATAAATTGGTTACAGATACGTTTTTGTAGGGTGTGAGCTCGAAAGACGCCACCTGTGACACATGCGGCCAAGGCCTAAATGAATGTATCGGTCATTTCGGTTATTTGGATCTTGCTTTGCCAGTATTCCATATTGGACACTTCCGGTCGACAATATCAATCTTGCAAATGATTTGTAAAAGCTGCTCGCATGTTATGCTGCGTGAAGTCGATAAGCGTATATATGAGAAAAAATTACTTAATCCAAATCTATCATATTTAGCAAAGAAATCTTTGCATGGGCAAATATTAAACAAAGCAAAGAAACAGACGAAATGCCCTAATTGTGAAGCACCCAATGGCGGTGTAAAGAAAGGACCAGGTTTATTAAAAATTCTACATGATCCCTGTAAGGGAAAGAAGCCGGACGCTATAATGACCGATGCGCTAAATGAATTACTGCAAGCAACTGAAAATAATCGCGAGTTGCAGCAAATGCTGGCCTCGTACAATCAAGTTGAGGAGCTTAATCCTTTAACCGTATTGGAGTTATTCAAAACAATACCGAAAAGCGATATACCACTTTTGGGTATGACTTCTGACGATGCCAGTCCGGCAAATTTGATCGTGACACGTGTTTTCGTGCCACCGGTATGCATTCGTCCCTCTGTGCTGTCCGAAGTAAAAGCAGGCACGTAAGTAATCTAATATGGTAAATTTTAAAATATTTGTGTATAAAACTTTAAATAATTACCCTACAGCACCGAAGATGACTTGACTATGAAGCAAAGCGAAATTTTACTTATCAACGATGTTATACAGAAACACATGACGGGTGGTGGCAAAATTGAACTCATTCAAGAAGATTGGGATTTTTACAACTTCACGTTGCGCTATACTTTCACAGTGAAATCTCTGGTATTCCACTCAATATGGCGCCAAAGAAGACCACTCGCGGCATTGTGCAACGTCTGAAAGGCAAACAAGGCCGATTTCGCGGTAATCTCTCTGGCAAACGAGTGGACTTCTCTGGTCGTACCGTAATCTCACCAGACCCTAATCTTATGATACACCAAGTAGGTGTACCTGAGCGTGTTGCTAAAATACTTACCTATCCGGAACGTGTAAATCCCGCTAATATACAAAAAATGAAAGAGTTGGTGAAAAATGGTACACAGAAACATCCTGGTGCCAATTATGTGCAACAACGCGGCTCCACATTCAAAAAGTATCTTGCCTACGGCAATCGTGACAAAGTAGCACACGACTTAAAGTGTGGTGACATTGTGGAAAGGCATTTATGCGATGGCGATATAGTGCTCTTCAATCGCCAACCATCACTACATAAAATGTCAATTATGTGTCACCAAGCTAAGGTGCAGCCACAACGTACATTCCGTTTCAACGAGTGTGCTTGTACGCCATATAACGCAGATTTCGACGGCGATGAAATGAATTTACACTTGCCACAAACGGAGGAGGCCCGTGCAGAGGCGCTAATACTCATGGGCAATAAATCGAATCTGATAACACCGAAAAATGGTGAAATACTCATTGCGGCAACACAAGATTTCATAACTGGTGGCTATTTGCTCACGCAAAAAGACGAATTTCTGACCAAGGAGCAGGCAATGCAATTAGCTGCATGCTTTCTAGCTGGACCCGATGCTAATATGCGCATCGATATGCCGCCACCGGCAATATTGAAGCCACGAAAACTCTGGACAGGCAAGCAAATATTCAGTCTACTATTGCGTCCGAACAAAGATTGTCCGGTGATGGCGAATTTGATAACCAAAGGCCGTAATTATACATCTAACTATGATCTATGTATACGAGATTCGTGTAAGTTATTTGTAGTAATATCAATTATGTCTAATTTTAATATAAAATTTCGTTAAACTGCTATTTAGGGGTGATTATACGTAATTCGGAGCTAATTTGTGGTTCGATGGATAAAAGCACTTTAGGTTCGGGCACCAAAAACTGCATATTCTATGTTATACTCCGTGACTTTGGTGAACTCTATGCTACCAAATGCATGTGGAGGTTGGCAAGGGTAAGTAAAATACTTAACCTTAACTAAAATCAACTAAAACATCACTTTAAAATGGGATGATCATTTATTAATTTTTATTTTGTAATCCAGAAAATTTAAAGAAAATTTTCACCCAAAATATCGAATTAAAAATTATAATTTTTATTTAAAATTAAAAATTAGAAAGGAAATTTTTAATCCAAAATTAAAAAAAAATCGTAATAAAGTAATAATTTTTAATTAAACATTAAATTTTTAATACATAAAAAGTTCAGTTTTTATTATAAAAATTTCCCTTTTTTATTATAAAAATTTCCCCTTTTTATTATAAAAAATTTTAATTTAATTTTTTAACAGAGAACCATTCATCATTGTTTTGGCACTATAAAATTTATATTATATAAGTAACAAAATTCAAAAACTTCCACTTTCCTCTAATAATAATTGGTTTTGTCATTAGTATGGCATATCTTTTCATATACATTTTGTTGTAGCCAATCATTATCAGTCTAATTACTCCTTAAGCTTGTGAAAGCATTCTTTTAATTTCCTATTGAAAACAAAAATGCTTTAAATGAAGAAATTAGTGTTAGTAACCAGAAGAGCGATTACAATTGCTTGCAAAAACCCAACCGCTCACAACGCAATTTGCTCCAATCAACTAAAATAAAATAAAAATTATCGTATATTATCGAAACTCAGTAAATCCCCAAACACATTTTCTTTTAATTTAGTAACACTGCTTGAGAAAAATATAACTTGAACACTACTGATTGGTTTACAATTATTTTCGTATCTTATCTTAATAAGAAGTGAAGTACATACGGGAAATAATTAGAGATTAAAACCAATGTATATTTATGTGTAAAACCATCAATTTTCTGCGAAAACTAATATTTTTCTAAGAAAAACTCGAAACTATTTTATTTGCAGAACTAGGTGTTTGCTTAACCATATACCTGATAGTTTATGACACAAGAATTCATTACACAAACACTTTATTTAGATTATAGGTTAGGTTTTTATAAAAAACAGATATTAGTTTGAAAATCATAGCACAGTTTATTTCCTTTATAACTCAAGTATAAGCCCGCAATCAATAACTATTGAAGTCAATACCCGTCACCTGTGAAATGTAACTCAGGAACGAGGTTAAACGCGCATAACCAGATGGATACTTCATAGTGCACATATCTTCTGCCACAAATGAGTTTATACCTATCTGCATCCAGTTGCCATTCAAATCGCGTGTTATAAGCGGTCCACCAGAATCCCCACTACATATCGACATGTCAGTGCCATTTTCGCCTTGCGCGCATAGCGTTGAAGGTATCACGACACTCGAGCCAAATACGTCGCCGCATTGACTATTATTGATAATCTGCACTTGTGCGTACAATAATAAGTTTGAGGATTCCAAATAATCATCGTCGGTTAAGCCGAAACCCGCAATTGTAGCTACTTGTCCAATAAAATTGAAATTCGCATAATCATTTGTCACCAATTGTATGGGTTGTATAGTTTTGCTGAATGTCAATGTTGTTGGTAGCTGAATTAATGATACATCATTATTTAGTGTCGCACTATCGTAATTCGGGTTTATATACAGCTGGGTTGCGGTCATATTTAAAGCATTGGGATTATTAAGTAGCACAGTACCAAACATAATAAATACAGATGTTAGGCCATAAGTACAATGTCCCGCGGTGAGCACCCAATTTGCTGCGATAATTGAACCGCCACATAGCAAATCTTCGATCGGATCTTTTTTCAAAATTACTTGCCAAGGAAATTGACCAAGTGATGCCGGGCTACCAGATACAATGCGATTTTGCTGTTGACATAAAAATACAAAATTAAGTCATATGTCACTAATATAATGATTTAAACAGAAGAGTAAATTAAAATTTATACTCTTGTGATTAAAAAAAAAATTACACTATTATACTTAAATTAATTGTTATATAAATGTTCATTCTCATCATTTTTTTTCCAAATAAGTTTAAAGCATATTTCAACCTGACTTTATTTGCATTAAAACTTAAGAGAGTTGCAATCGGAAGTAAAATAGAAAATTTGAACTATCGCTTTAATTTTGTTTCCGCATTGCCAACTGTGCAATTTATAAAATGTTACAGTTCCAATGGAAACGCACTTTTGTAAACATTGAGATATATAAGGAAAATTGTATTATTTTAACTATTATTAACATAAATATGTATCGAAGTTATTAAAGTAAACAATGTGCATATCTATAAAAATGTAATTTCAAATGCTCGAGTGCAGTGAAAATTAATTTCGTACATACACTTTTTTTCAGACTTAGATTTTAATTATTTTATTTTAAAAATCACACATTTTCATTATTAACCACATTCATTAAAAATCTTAACTACCAACGCGTTTCACCATTTTTATCTTAAATTTCACAAATTAAACTGTTTAATAGTGCAAACTCACAATTTGACCCAAATCTGTCCGTGGCTCTATATAGGCCTGTGCAACCGCGAATAGCATTATATTCGTAAGGCACAGGCATGCCAGAACTTCAACTCTCATTGTAATAAAATTCTCAGTAGCAACCTTAGTAATTGGTTTTAGTAGAAGCGACAATAATTGGCCACAACAACCAGCACTTTGCGAAATCACGACAAACTGCTCTGACGCGTCGACCGTTGCCAAGTTTTATAAACCGATTAATACTTTCTTACTCCCGTGATTAAGGCATACTATCTCTAAATGTTTCCCGCTACGGTTTTATATACATATGCATATCTACATTCACACATTCCTTGGTTTTTATCATATTAAGTTCTAAAAAAATGAAAATATTTGCCATGAGAAAGGCAATGCTATCTCTTTTGTACACTTTGCACTTTTTAATTGTTTAATTCATTCATCAAATATTGTTATTCAATATCTTATCGGCCCAACAGGTGCTGTGCTCTCTTAATTATAGTGTTTACGACATGTTTTGTCTTTGCTAAAAATTTAATGATAGCAACTATCAGCTGTTTACTAAATTTTGTGTAATTTCTGTACAAATCCGGGAAACCATTTCAATCAATTTTAGTTCTAATTGCTCTTGTATTTTTATGATACAAGCGTATATGTCTGGTTTTGTATACCAACGAGTTATCGCTGCTTTCTATTGGTATCGTCAGAATTTTATTTATAGAAATTCGTTACTTCATAAATTTTATAACGGTTATTGGGGTATTTGTTTGTTATTTTAAGGAATTAACGGAAATTATGGATGTTCATACGTATATTTTTTCGTTATTGAGAATTGATTTATAGATACTACCTCATATCAAGTTACCCTCATAGAGCACCGTGAATAAGTTTTAGTTCCGACTTCAACGTGCTCTGAACTGGTTCTGGGCAGGCTCCACTATATTTCAATTGGAGTGCTAAGCCGCCGATTTTTTGTTGTTGTGACGGCAGAAAATAATCCTGTAATAATTTCGAGGTATGGTGCCGTGTTGACAATCCTTGATGATTCATAGTGTAGAGATTCCTACAGACAGACTTAAGACGGCAGCTATTCCTATTATTATAGTTACAATGCTATACAGTCGGGTCCAAGTAAACGGAACGGAATCGAATTTTCGACACCATTCCTCGAAATTGCTATAGAAATGTGTTGTACCGCTACAACAACAAAATTCTAATTTTGAGAAATGTTGTCGAATTGACAGTCTTTAGTGGAATAAATTCTGGGGATCTAGAAGGAATGGTGTGATCCTGTTCTAGAGGTCTGATCTTCAACTTCATATTAAAAAGTGTACCCCAGTTTTTTTGGAAATTAAAAACTAAAACAAAGAACAAATTATATTTGTAGATCGCATCATATTTCATACAAAATCGTGGCTTCTCCTTCGGCATCAGCGACGTAACACCGAGCAATAAGTTGTTGGAGGAAAAACAAAAACTATTAGAAAATGGCTATGCCAAATGCAATGAATACATTTTGGAAATGAAGAAAGGTACCCTACAATGTCAACCAGGTTGTACACCGGAACAAACGTTGGAGGCGGTAATGCTGCGTGAACTGTCTTCTATACGTGAACAGGCAGCAAAGGCTTGCTTCCGTGAGCTGCATCCCACTAATAGTGCACTCATTATGGCGCTGTCCGGTTCCAAAGGCTCCAACATCAATATATCACAGATGATTGCTTGCGTCGGCCAACAGGCTATCAATGGCAAGCGTGTGCCAAATGGATTTGAAAATCGTGCTCTGCCACATTTCGAAAAATTCTGTAAGTACAATAATAAATTCATATTTTTTAATTTTTTCAATTTAATGTTAAACTATTTTTTTTTTTTTTAGCCGCCATACCGGCAGCACGTGGTTTCGTACAAAATAGTTTCTACTCGGGTCTGACGCCCACGGAATTTTTTTTCCATACCATGGCTGGACGTGAGGGTTTGGTCGATACGGCTGTGAAAACCGCCGAGACTGGTTATTTGCAGCGTCGTTTGGTGAAGGTATTTTTTCCAAATAGTAACAGTTTTTGTATATATATTTATATAATAATTCCACCACATCTCACTAGTGTCTGGAAGATCTGGTTGTACACTACGATGGATCTGTACGTAATGCTATAGGTGAAATAGTTGAGTTGATATATGGCGGCGATGGCCTAGACCCCGTTTTCATGGAAGTCAAAAATAAACCTGTAGATTTGGTACGCCAACTAAATCATTTGCGCGCCACGGTGCCCGATCGTAAAAGCACACCGCAAGCCGCAGCGGATATTTCACCAGTAGTGCGTAAAATACTCACCGAGGATGAATTCGCCATGAGTCGCAAAGATTTTCAAAGCGAAATTATGTAAGAAACCTTATATAATATATGTATATGTGTGCAAAGATATTAAAATTATATTTGCTTTACAACAACAGCACATTTATCGAAAAAGTCGCGCAAAAAATCGCCAATGTACAAGCCAAATACCGACGTCACCCGAAATTGGCTAATGAAATTGAACGCCTGACTGAGGAGCAAATCCGCACATTTATGCGCTGGGTCAATGACAAATACAACCGTGCTGTAACTGAACCTGGCACGGCCGTGGGCGCTGTTGCGGCGCAAAGTATTGGTGAGCCGGGCACACAGATGACATTGAAAACCTTCCATTTTGCTGGTGTCGCGTCGATGAACATTACGCAGGTGTGTATGAAGAGTTAGAACCAATAATAAATAGAAAATATCTAAAATTGCTTAAATCGATTTATAATAAAAATATACAAATTTTCTTATATACAGGGTGTACCACGTATTGTCGAAATTATTAATGCAACAAAAACCATTTCAACGCCTATTATAACTGCTGAAATTGAGAATAACACCAGCATGGAGTTTGCGCGTAAAGTGAAGGCGCGCATTGAGAAGACTACGCTCGGCGAGGTAAGTCCCATGGCCGCAGTAACATTATATCAACTATATACGTTACTTTAAATAACATTTTCATGCAGATTTCTTCTTACATCGAGGAGGTGTACAGGCCAGATGACTGTTTCTTAGTTATACGCTTGGATTTAAACCGCATAAAAGTTTTAGGTTTAGAGATTAATGCCGAAACAGTCCGTTACTCGTAAGTAAACACAGTTAACCAACTAAATTATTGAATTTGAACCGCTACTTCCGTTACATACCAGCATCTGTACGTCGAAGCTGCGCATCAAACCGGCATTAGTAGATGTTGTCGGCTCCTCAGTAATAACCGTACACATTGATACCTCCAAACATGGCGCCACACTCAACGCCGAACTGCAACGCCTCACCATATCCATACAAAATGTCGTCGTTGCTGGTTTGCCGAACATTTCACGCGCTGTCATCGCTATTAACGATGCACACACGCCGGCCACATATAAACTGTGTATTGAGGGCGCAGGCTTACGCGATGTTATGGCCACTTTTGGCGTTGTCGGCGCACACACCAAGAGCAACAATATCTGGGAAGTTTATAATACATTGGGCATTGAGGCTGCACGCACCACCATCATGACGGAAATCACAGATGTGATGGAAGGCCATGGCATGAGTGTTGATCATCGTCATATTATGCTGCTGGCCAGTCAGATGACGTCGCGCGGTGAAGTCTTGGGCATAACGCGACATGGTTTGGCCAAAATGCGTGAAAGTGTCTTCAATCTGGCTTCGGTAAGTGTTGTAAATAAATTATTTTATTCTATTATTTAGAGTGAACCTGACCCTTCATCCACCTGTGATATTTTTTCGAAAATAACTGAAAAAACGAGAGTTCTTCAAAAAAATGGCCCCAAAAACCTCTCAATTTCTATAATATCATGAAGGTACATTTGACCTAACATTGAAAAATGTATTTCCCAGCAACAAATTTTGCGATACCTGATCCATCTAAATTTTGTGCATTCAACTACTTTGTTGTTTTTGTTGCTGCTGTAACGGTAGAAAACATTAGTGAAGTAATTCGGAAGATTGCTGTCGATTTGACAATCCTTGATGGGATAAAACCCAAAAAAATTCATAACCTCGCCTTATAAAATTTCCGCTACTACCTCCATCCCCTTTTCATAATTTTGAAAATCATCGATTAAACCACCGCCAAAACAACCCGTTACTTAAAAAACTTTGCCTTACAGTTTGAAAAAACCGCCGATCATTTATTCGATGCCGCCTACTTTGGTCAAACGGATGCCGTGGATGGTGTATCCGAGCGTATTATACTGGGCATGCCCGCCTCCATTGGTACCGGACTATTTAAACTTATACACAATCATGAGGACACCGCATTGCCAGAAGTGGAACCGCCATTATTTCATGCTGTATCAGCGTGACCTCTATGGTAGATGAACTATACCAATTCGGTGATATTTATGTATGTAATTTATTGCAAGTAATACTGTTAGTTCTACGGATGTAGAGGTAGAGGACGAAACGCAAAATAAATTTATGAAAAATAAATATGCTAAGAAATAAGTAATTCTAACGAAATGCTAAGCAACTGAAAGTCGTTTAATGGCTTTTCAAGTTTTTTTTTATCTCAAAAAAAAAGTATAATTTTTATACTTCATTAAAATACCGTTGTTACGATCACTTAAATAACTAAATTTCATGTTCTCTGCCCTCGCAAGCGATTTGCAGCAGTGCTCTGTTACTTATTTTACATTTCTACTATAACTACACACACAAACACATTTTCGTAGAACGATTTAACGCTAAATATAATGAATTTAATTAATGATCTTGGGCGAAAATAAGCACAGAATTTGTGTAAATGTGTAATTAAACGCGTATTTTTAAAAATATATTCGTACAGCATCATCGGCATTCTGTTCAACGGGGCAGTAGGGACATTTGAGTATGTGACCATTACTAAGCTTATGCAATGCATCATTGGAGATAACATGACCGCAAGTTAATTTCTTCGGCGGATTATCCTCCGTGGTCTGCTGACGTAATATGGGACAAGCGAAAATTGAGTGGTAACGGTACTCGGGATCAAGATCAATTTCGATTGGCAACTCATCGCGCGCATTCCAAATGCTTAAAACTTGACGTGACTGCATAACCTGAATTTGAGACATTAAAGCGCAATATGTTAATTAATTTTTATTATACAATGATATATAAATTAAAAATAATATTTAAATACTAACCTGCTTAATATTGAGCAATGCCGGCAAAGCTGTACAACCCGCATTAATAACTACTGATAAAGCCGAATTTTTGCTAATACCCAAAGTGTGACACGCATCCTTCATGAAGACATATGATGCCTCCATCCACACTTGTGGCGAGATCAAATGCTTATACGGCGAATTATCTATGCCCATGGGCAAGTATATGAAGCAACCCATTAAATTTGGTATTTCGTGTTCGAAACGATCAATAAATTTGCCGAAATTCTTGCGTGCATATGCAATCGCTTCGGCTTGTGCGCTTATGCCACGCGACATTATTTGCAGAAATGCTAAACGGTGTAATTTGAATTCGAGTGTAGAATTTTTGGCAATTAATTCCTCGGAATATCGTGTTGCCCACTCTAATGCCGGTCCCAACTCCTGCTGTTGTATACCTTTCCAAATGCGGTAAATCTCAGCAAAGCTACTCTCTGAATCAAACACTTCTTGTGCCATCTCTTCGGGCATGCCCGATTCCTTTATTAACAAACGTGCTACATCATCCATGCCTTGGCGGCAGTAATGTTTCGCCATTACTTTATTTAGCAACATCAGATTCTCTTCATCTTGTAGCGCATCAACACGCGTAGTAGCAGTGAAGTCCGATACGAAATTGCGATCAATTACTTTGCCTACTTTGGAGACGGCGCCGTGTAAATCGCGATGCTCTGCTGATATTCGTTGCAACTTTTCGTTAGCTTTATGTAGTGTATCCAGCACATGTTTGACTTGACAGTCATTAAGTCGTGGTTTTGCGGCTATAATAAAAAATTTATTAATGCAAATAAAAGTAGTGATTGGTAGCAACATACGTTCCATTTCAACTTGCATATCAGCTTCATCGGCCATTGGATCATCTACATCGGAGGGTGCATCTACTTGGGTACTTGTATTTATTGTGCCAGACATTTCTTGTTCTGCCTTGTTTAGCACTTTCATCAACTCTTCCAACAGTGTAGCGACATCGGCGATTTCGGCTGCAGCATTTTCACGTATATCTTTCAATTTATATATAACACGATCCAATTCCTTGCCTACTGCGTTCAAGGCTTCTACATCAGCGCTTTGCATTTTGAAATAAACACTAGCAATGTGATGAATAATATTTATTTGTTTTACGTTGCGTTTTTTGCGTGTTGATTTCTAGGACAATATTCCAAAAACAAATGTAACACAATTATTTTTCCTTTGTATTTGTATTTTCTTTGTCTGCGTATTTAATGGTCTTATCTCTTCAACACTTCTGCAATATTTTATTTCGAGAGGATATTTGATGTTTCGTTGCTCTTTTTTCTTTTTGAAATATAGAAATATAAAACGAGTTCAAGTATTAAAATTTTTTCAACTAAATGGTATTTATATCATTGAAAATATTCGAAATTATTTGTTTTTCTTACGTGCTATTAGGTTTGCTTTTCTTTCCTGAAGAAGAATTGACTGATTTTCACATTTCTTGCTTTGATCCCCATTCGTTGTAATGCCAGATGTAAACTTTATTTCAAGTTGTAATGTTAGTTGTTTTTTTTTTCTTGTTGAAGTGCTATAAGTAAAAACGGGAAATTTTAATTAAACTAACAATAATATTTTTCATTTTATTGCAAGAATTTAAATAATTAAACCAAAATCAGTTTAAGTTTGAACCAAATTTTTTGTGTGCCAAATAATTACACATAAGTAGTTGGCAATACCAACCAGTTTTCTATTGTTACTTGTGTCTGTAAAAAGAAGCAGAATATGTTAAAATAGTTTTGTAAACAAAAGTGCAATACTTCATCACAAATTGAAGAAAATAGTAAGCTACTATAACTACATAGCTCAAAATGGATAAAGCCGATTCCACACAGTCATCCAATCCACGACGCAAAATCCTAAGCTTGGCGGTATCACAAATTTTAATGGAAAAAGGTTTTGACTCCGTTGACAAGGAGTGCCTAGAAACGCTTACTGAAATGCTACAAAGCTGTGAGTTTTTTTACAATTATTTACTATTTCTAAAGAATTAAAGCAATTTATCTATTCTAGTACTTGTAGAAGTGGGACAATCAGCACGAAGTTTCTGTGAGCTTTCTGGACGCACCATACCTGTAATTGGTGATGTCATTGTAGCACTTGTCAACATGGGCATATCACTACAGGGTATTGAAGCTTTTGCGAAGCGTGATGGTCGTCAGATAATACCCATGCCATCACAAGCATCGCAACAGAAGCAACTTAATCTATTACAAGCGGGCACAAAATCTTCACACCCACCACATGTGCCCAACTATTTACCTGCATTGCCCGATCCGCACGCATATGTGCGAACACCGGTAAATAAATTCATATATTGTAGAAATTTTGGTTAAATTTGTTAAATTTTTGTTTACACGTTTGTAGACACATAAACAACCTGTGACAGAGTACGAAGCTATACGTGAAAAAGCAGCTAATCAAAAAAGAGATGTTGAAAAAGCTTTAACCAAATTCTTGTCAAAAACATCTGAAACGCATAGTCTTTTTGACAATGAGGACAATATGTTTCCTTGTGAGTAAAACAACTAAGATCTATATGTGTCCAAATTTGAATGAAAATCATATATAAACAAATGTTACAGTAATTGCCTGCAAACCTGCATTCCCACCTTATCTGGCCGCATTGAATCCCACAGATCAAGTGTTTGATTTCGAAGAGTTGGAATATCACTACTTGGTGGCAAATCGTACGGAAGATGTGACATCCAAGGGTAAGTGCTTTGCAGAAAAGTTAAATTTATTCAGTTGGAGTTACACACTGTGTTTTCCTTTTTAGATGACAATGACGAAAATGAAAGTGGTAACGAAGATGAGGGTGATGGTGAAATGAAAGCTGAGACAAAAAGTGAAAAAGATGTAAAGCCCGAAAATGACATCAAGCCTAATTCAACCACCAACAAAGCTATTTTAGAAAATCCTAATATAGATAATCCATATCTAAGGGCAGCAACACTACCTAAACGAGCTAAACCAGATCCCGCACTACTTGTCGCCACTGCAACAGCTTCATCGACAAGTAGTGGTGCGGGTAACTAACCCTTAATATTTATTTATTTAATACTTTGATAAACGCATATAATTTAGTACAAATAACAAAAACAAATTATTTCCTTTGCGATCTTTTTTTTCCACACTTATAATGACGCCGTCACATTTTGGTAAATGACAGCGTAGCAATTTCAATCAGCTGTTATTCCACCGGCAGGTGTTGTTTACAGTTACCGACCGCAACGAATTTGCATACAAAAGAGTAAAAAATTCATTTATCGAAGAACAGTTAGATATTTAGTGAAAAGTGAAGTTGTTTATAAAATTTTGCACAATATGTTAAATTTTTTGAAACAAAGCCGCAGATTTGTGAATTCGGCAGTATGTATATTAATAATTTTATACCAACACATTGTAAAATGATTGCTTCATTAGGAGCCCGTTTGCATTGTTTTGGGCAATGAGTCGTGCGATTTGGATTCCGCCGTGTGTGCAGTCACACTTGCCTACCATTATCAGCAAAAAAATGTCGCCAGTAGCCAAACCACGCGTAATTTTCTGCCAGTCCTTAATATACCACGTCGCGATTATGCGCTCAAAACTGAAGTTAATTACGTTTTCCAGCAACATGCAATTGGCGACGAGCACTTAACTTTTCGCGATGACCTACAAGAGGACTATTTAACACGCAGTGAGTTTATTTTGGTAGATCACCATGTTAGCCCATTTGCTACGCGTTGCCTGGAAGTTTTTGATCATCGCACATTTGATGAGAAGGCCCAGCTATCAAACGTTTGCAAATTACATATAGAATTGGTAGGTTCATGTGCAACGTTAATAGCAGAAGAAGTACTTAAGTCTTTGTTAACGCCTGAAGCTAAAGATACAGACAGGGAAACACTTTTTACATTGCTGCGCAGCACTATAGTGTTAGACACAGTGAATTTCAGTGAGTCTGCTAATCGTGCTACACCAAAAGATTTCGAAATCTGTGGAAAACTTGAAGAATTGTTGACTAAACTACCTAACAGCAAGCCTTTAACAGAGCGCACAAAATTATTCGACGCTCTAGTGGCGGCGCGTGCCGATATTAGCAGCTTAACATCAATGCAACTTTTACGAAAAGACTTAAAAATACTTTCAAACGGCGATGACAGTGTGAATATTGCTATACCAGGCTTTCCAATGTTAGTGCAACAATTCATAGAGAAACCAGAAGCGGCGAATACGGTTAAAGCTTTCGCAGAGGAGACAAATTCTGCCATCGTTATTTTAATGGGTATGTTAGTCGAAAATGGCAAGGTGCAACGTGACATTGGTTTGATAAACTTCAAATGCAAAGAACTGTGCCAATTGATAGGAGAAAAGCTTTTGCAATCCACTGAGCCAGTGCTTTGTTTACAGCATTATGAAAATTGCCAGTTTCTCAACGGCAGCTTTTATAAAATGGGCAACATAAAAGTGACACGTAAACATGTCTTACCGCTGGTGAAACAACTTTTAGATCAAACGCCAAAATAGTTTGGGAGACGGATTCAGGATTCACAAAATAATTTTCTTTATTACATACTCTATAAAAATTCATTTAAAATCATAAACAACCAATTCTTCAAATCTTTTCGGCAGCGGCACTTTCTTCAACAATATCTTCACCCATGGCATCATCTTCACAGTCCAAAGCAAGATCTTCCAACATTTCTGCCAGCGTAATATGTGGCACGCTATCGTTTGCGGCTTGCTTATCATTACTATCAACAGGCAGTGCTTTTTTAGCATCACGATAAATGTTAATCTGTTTACGATAATCTACGTCCTCTTCCAAATCTTCAAGGAATTCATGGAAATCATGTTTGCTACGTTCATCTGTTGCCTCATCGGCTAAATGACGTAACTTCCAATTACGATTGTTCGAACGTGTTTGACGATCAGCGTAGCACTTACGCACCAGCAACACATCAGGGATTTGATCTGCAGACAAGTTCTCGAATTCAGTGTTGTTCAAATTCGCTTCACCCAAATTGTAGCCCATTACAGAATCGCCTACCTTCAGCAAATGACCAAGATGTGAACGTGTGTGTATCGTATTTTCATTTATGCCCAATTCGGAAGAACGCACCACCCAAATATCGCATAGGACGTGACGAAACGATACGTGTCCTGTGCCGGGTATATGTTTACGATCCTTATCCATGATGGGTTCAATATCCATAACAACATATTCGACCAATTGTTTCGGATCACACAGCGCTTCAAAAGGATTGCGGAAGAACATCTGTCCCGGCAACTCTGATATTTGCGCAGTCATTGGATCAATTAGATGTATACCGGTAGCAACTTTATACACCAAGCAAATTGGCGAAAGATTACCCAGCTGTTGACGCAACTTCTTTGACAGACAAACTGCACTATCCTTCGATAAGGGCGCTATTTCTACAGACCATGTGTATTTGTAATTGAAATTGTTGCTATGTATGTCATGCGAAATCAAACGTTTGGATGTGGTCACCTTAACTGGCACCATATATTGCAAAAAGTCGACCATCTTCTTTGCATGATTGAAGTTCGCATAATAGAAATCCAAACCACCATGCAATGGCTTAATGCCCAACGTATTTTCGTGTGCCTTATGTTTCAAAATCAGCTGCTCCAAATAGTAAAACGTCTTTTGTTTTCAGCGCGTTGTCGCACCTGCACCAAGCAATGCCAGAAATCTTTCGCCTCGGTACGATGACAATCATCACACATTTGATTCTGAACAGTGAATTCCACGATGAACACTTGTTGCAGCACGGTTCCTCCATTAATTTCACCATGTACTGTCAATTTGACTTTTATGCGTTTGGAATGTGGCTCTGTCCAGACGAAACCTGCATCCACTAACTTGACAGCTTTTAAACCTTTCAACTTTTTCAAACACAAAGCCAGCAGTTCGCGCGATTCCAATGCTGCGGTTACCCACTCGCCGGGCGGCTGTAAATAGCGTTCACAGTTACGACAGAAATGTAATACTGCCTGTTTCGGTATATTTTCCGTGATGTCTATGTGATTGCGTAGACATGTTACACACATATTGGAAGGATTTGGTTCGATTGGCACACCACATTCGCAACACAAGATCATGGTAGTTTTTGTAGGCTGTGACGACGGTTCCATGTACTCCATGTTGTGATTTGTATTTAAATTTTAAGAAACGAAAACAAATGTAAGTAGTTACAACTAAGCGACGCTGTTACTTTAAAATAATTTTATACGAGTTTTTATGCGCAGTTTGCTAAAAACTTTTGTTTTGAAACACGTGCAGAAATTAAATGCACTCAGCTGGCAGTCAACATAAATGAAATTGACATACATGAAGCGTTGCCAACCAACACTGCAGAAGTGAATTGCTGATTATTGTGAAATATTGTGGTGCACAATAGATATTTTCATCATCTTATGTTAAATATTCAAATTCAATTGGAAAGTAAAGTAGCAAACACAAAGAAATATCATAAAATTTGTTGATTTGTTGTGTCAAATATTTTTCAATTTCCAATAGCGATATTTCTTATTGCGCCAGGCGCCCATAAATTGACAGGTCGTAGTAGAATTGCCAATTTTTTATATTGAAGTAGTTGGCAATTCGATACCCACGTTGCAAGAGGTTGGCAACGCATGTCTCATATAAACCAAAACATGTAAGTATGGCAACTCCGTGCCGGGCGCAAACACTTTCTGCACGTTTATGGGCGCCTAGTACATTAGCGACCTGCTGTAAAGGAATTTTCGATTCTGATTTCGACCATTATACGGCGTACGCACGTTCGATTTTCTTGAACCGCATACACTGAATGCAAATCAACAACAGTTGGAACAGTTTAAATAAAAATGCGTTATTTTTCTTAATAATATATTTGATTTTATAACAATTTCATAATTTTTGATTTTAGTGTAACAATTTCTTTTGCTTGGCAAATAAATATGCAATAAGTATTTATCACGAAATTCGGTACCAATTTCACTGAGAATTAAAATTTAAATTATTATACAAATTATATTAAAAAGCGCCAACAATGTACATGATAAAGAGATAATTGTTAAACTTTGGGCTTAATGTATTAGCACATAAATTGAAAAATTTCGACAATAAAAAGAAATGTATATGTGGAAGCATTACTGTAGTTAGCTTAAATATTGTGCGTTCACGCCTTCAACGATTATTTAATCAATTCATAGCATATATGTGTGGGTATAGCCAAAAACTCAGTAGTTGTTTAAAAATAAATTAGCTGGAGGCACTAAAAAAGTTCACTATTTGTAACAATATTTACGGTTTATGCTTACTTTGGCTCTACTGCGATGGCGAGAACTCAGTAGGAGCTAAAATGCGTGTATGCATATCTTTTATAAGTGGCACAGTATAGGCAACACACTCGTCCCAACCAGGAGAGCGCCAGGCAGCTTCACGTGTCTCCTTGCGATCCAATAAGGACTTATAACCTGTTTGTGGAATAATAATCTACATATTTTACGTATCTATATTAAAATAATACAGTATACATACACCAAATATGATGCACATTGTAAAGCCGGCCTACTTGTGAGAAGAAACCAGCAAAAGCTTCGTTGTTATGTTTACGGAAGTTAATGGCACGCGCCCAATTGTTGCCCCATTCGATCATTGTGCCAGGTTTTAAACGATATGAGCTAGAAAGAGTGGCACAAATTAGAATTTCAAATTATTTATTCTTTTACTAACTTACCGCATTTCGTAGATATGTTTGCCTGGACGAAATTCAATTTTAGGCCAATAACTAAATGCCAGTAGATATTGTAAATGACGTGAACGTAGGTACTTTATGCGCTCATTCATTAAACTCACGTACTCCTGCAAATATGTGGAGTTCAGTATTTTTCACATAAAATATTTATATTTAGCTAAAATAACCTCATCGTGCCACAAATCTTCCTTGGCGATATCGATCTTCTCAAAGCCGCCAGTGTATTTCCATAAATGCAAACACTGATCCATATCACCAACATGCACGGTCCATGACGCGACTAAATTGCACGACAAATTCGCTTTCTTATCATTCACCAGTTGTACTGAAGTTTTGCTAAATTGTTTATAAATAAACAGTCATTCAAGTTTATATAAATAAATATATATGTACGGCAGTGAACGTCATTAAATTAAGTGATTGCACAAATAGTACTCACTAATTTTTCAAATAATCATCCATATAACCGGGACGTACATTGTGCGTATGCAAGGCATAAATGATTTCCTTATCACTAAGCATTCGACTGTGCGATTCTTTAGTTGGCTCAATTTTACGCACCAACAACTTGGAAAACCATGAGTCGGCTTCGTTGAGTGGTGCTGAGGTAGCTATGGCGCTATATAATGACAACAATTAGTACATTTTATTTATCTTCTACACCAATAAATTGTTAAGGTAGCAATAAATAACGTATTTAATTGAGTTCACTTACCGTACTGTTGTGTTGTTGACAACATTCGATAAATTCTTTAATTTAATCATTTTGCTTTTTGTTTGCTAAAATCTGGAATTAAAAATAAAATTTTATCCATAATTAGTTTAATAAGACCTTTAAAACTAAGTCTTTGGAAGTATAAACGAAAAATTAAAGTGAAAAGGCCATCAATTGCACTGCCGGTTTTGCTTTAGTTAAAAAATGTTTTCTAATTTGCACCTCGATTCTCATAATCAGCGGCAATAACAAATAAAATCGAAAAACCAAAAAAGATTATATATATGTATGTATGTATATAACAAATGTATGTACGTAATATCAGCACGTATGGCATCAAAAATTATCTGAGAAAATAAAAAAAGACAAATAACATAGCGTTATACATGCTTACGTACGTACGTATGTAGATATGTATATACTATAATACTGCTGATTTCTGACGATATTTGTTCGGGACGTGCAATGTTTTTGTTGTACATCTCCTCCATTAGTCTATTTTTGTCCGTGCATAATATAGAAATTGTTTTAACAAATATGCACACACTTATGTACATACGCCAAAACTACTGAAGGGTTTTGCCGATTTAGGCAAAATTGTATTTGCCGTTTTGTATTAGTTTTATATTGGCAAAATTGTTGGCTTATCAATCCATTGTCACTTGAAATGATACAACCAAATGCGCCGCAATTTGTCCAGAAAACAAAAAAAAAAAATTATTTTTGCTTTACCATACACTTATGTATGTAGTACTGTCTTTCTGTATATATGAGTGTGGCGCAAATAAATTGTTTGGTATTCTTTGTATTAATTTCAATTACCTTTCTCCCTATTTGATGCCGTATATGCAGGAAAAGTCGTTGTGCGATTACAGCACCAAACTGTGGCAATAGCGGCGATAGAGCTTAGAATTCACAGCAGTAGTAACTATAAAATTGTTTAAACTCAAAGCAAAGTACAAATAAACGACTAACTGAAAAAATTATGAAAATTAAACGACTGCATAAACTTCTACTATGAGCGCTCCACTTTTTCTGCTGCTGCTAAAAAATTCACCCTCGCTTTTAATTCTTTCTCCACTCTTGCTCCACCATTGACAACGGGGATAATTGATGACAGCTGTTCGGCGTTGCCAACCACATATTCGTGCCATTCTATCAACTGTGACAGTTGAATATGTATGAGAAAATGCAATGTTGGTGCTGCCAGCTATTGTAACTAAAATAAATTGTGTTTCTATTCAAAAATTAAGTAGAACGAACCAAATACCGGAACATCGTATTCGAGTTATACTACACAACAATATTGACTGCAGGACTTCATAATGCCGGAATTACATGTGCAGATATTCTGCATGCAGATCTGCACTATTTTTTCCAGCCAAAACACATGTGCAGTAAATTTTGACAATCAGCTGATTGCAATAAATAATTGAAATTGAAATTTAAAAATTTTAAAATGGAAGTGGAAAGAAAAAAAAGATTGCAACAATTGCTTTTACTTCTATGATTATGATTATTATGACTTTTGTCATATAAGAACCTGTTTTCTCTTACAAACTCAATCAGTTTTTCTTCCATTTTTTATTTCTTTTGTTAATTTTTACTTAACAGCTGAGCGCAATTTAAAATGTTGCCGGACTTTGCTCAAAAATTAATTATTTGAATGTTGTCAGCACTGCCTCTGCGCAGAGAAATTCAAATTTCACATGCCGTGCAGATCTGCATTGAGGTGCAGAATTTGAACTGTCAAATCAGTACAAATTGTTTTTCTGCACGCAGAATTCTGCACATGTAATTCCGGCATAACGCATCTTTTGTAGTTTTGCTAACACAAAAATTAACTCTTGCAGATTTTACAACCATGTATTATACAGTCATCATAACAACTACAACATTAATTTGAACGCTTACCTATTTGGTTTGCGGTATCTAGTCGTAACTATTTGATTAACCGCTCATTTTCAGCTAGACGGTTAACCGTACGTTAATGAAACATAAAATGTTTTTACATTTATATATAAGTTTATAGAAATTTTGCAGTACTATTGACATTTTACATCTTTCAAAAAATTTTAATTTATTCAAATATTTGCAGCAGAACAACTATTCGAATGGAACGACTATTTGAATAGTATTAACCGGCTATTCGAATAAACTGTTTTCAGGTTGTTCGAAAAATTTTAAGAGCCCGAATAGAAACTTTTACAAACCAACTTTTTATTATTGTATTTCAATTCAGTTTTATTCATCAGCAACGGCACATGAAGTATAAATACTTATGTATATGTACATACATATGTCTATATAAATGTTTCCATTAGGATTTTGCGGTATACGTATTTACAGTTAAATTAATAAGACAAAAAATTATAAATATAAGAAAACACGAACAATGTTTACCAACTCAGCTTTACAAATTTTCAACGACTTTTTTCCATCTCTTATTGAATGTATGTACATAAATGTTTATTGATATGTACCTACATATTTTCATTCACATATTTTTGTATTTAAGATACGTATATTTGTTAATTAATTAATTTTTAATAATCACGATACCTTACACTTAAATATAATTGCATTACTTTCATGTCTTTCTAAAGGATCACTATAATTAATCAGTTCCTAGGCTGTATTTACAGTAAGTAAGTCTTTTCTTGGCGCATTACTATAAAAAATAGGAATTTAAATGATATCAAAATATTTTACGTAAGTAACTTTTTTAAAGTACTTATGTATTTCACATTTGCTCTCTATTTGCTTATACGTGGTATCATCCATAGCGTATGTTAGCCTTCCAATGCATTTACGGGTAGTTTAATACTTTTAAACTTTGTAATATGGTTCTTTAGTTGCTTAAAATTATCACGAAACCACATAGTCACATTAAAGTGAAGCTAATCTCATAATTAACTTTATATACTACATAAGTACGTATATACGAGTATATGTATTTACAACGCTCAAGCGTACCTGATTTTGTGACTCGCCGGACATGGTTTAATATGCTTTCGCTTTTCACTAAGCTTGCGGTACTTTGTCATATCGGTCGGTGTCACCAGGACACGCGGCGCTATATTGTACAGCAATTTGAATTTAGATATATTGATGCTTGTCTCCACGGCATTGGCAGCAGCGATTCTGATGAATACTTTATTCAAATCCACTGGTTCGGGTGTCTGCCCATAGTAGCTAAACGGTTTCAACTCTGTTTGCGTCGTTTCATTGTCGCTTACACTTAGCGGATCGTTATCAATGCTGTCAATGGCAGCTGTGGGGGTAAGTATGGGAGCGGGTGGTGGCAGTAAATCCAAGTTATGTTGCAACTTGCGCTTTTTGCCATTAAATAGGGACGCTGCAGTAACATCATTCGCAGTCGCGTTCATTGTAAAACGTGTAATCGCGGTCTCATCTCTGCCCAATGCAATTGTGCTGCGACGTTTCATAATTTTTTGCGCTTTGAAGACAGTTTGCAAGTCCTTGACATTGTTGCCCGCGAGCTGCAAAGCGGCCGCCGTTGAGGCAGATGCGCTTTGTGGTGTCACTGTTGAAGATATTTTTGCTTCACTGCATTTCTTGGCAACCAGCCGTCCTAGAGATAGACGCGGTATAGGCGGTTGCTGTGAAGTTTTTTGTATTTCTTCATATAGTTGCTTTATATGCTTGTTGCCGTACTCCTTCAGACAGTGCGTTAAACGCAGATTGTACAAGTCGATAGTTAGACCATTTGGGAATATTAACAGCATCTGTTGCAAGAATTTACTAATTTCCATAATGGTATAGATTGTGCAGAACTTTTTGATTTCCTCGCGATGATCCGAGTAGCAATGTTGCATGTAACCATTAAATGTTGTTTGTGGCTGTGTGCAAAAACAACAACGCTTGAAGCCGCTATAATGATCGATCATGTGACGTAATACAGCCATTTCGTGTTGTGACGAATACGGACAAAACGCACACGCATAGATCAGCTTGTTAACGATCTTTTGTGATTTCATTTCACACTCATTGGCGCGCTCCAAAACATGCTCCTCGAAGGCACTTTGATCCGCCAGCAATTCCATGCAACTGAGACATTGCACATAACTTAAAGGTGTACCGATAGTTTTAAGTTTTTCTAGCTGTGCAACCGACATGGTTTTCAGGTCGAATGGCTTGTGACGTAAACGCGCAGTATGCTGTGCTAAATGTGGCAATGTTTGACCACGATACGGACAGTGGCCACAAGTTAAACCAGCGGCAGTAGCGTGTGGATCTGCAGCTAAATATTTGGTTGCCTTGTGCATCTCCTTCATATGTTCCATTAACTGAAGACCATTGCCCACAAACGAAAGGCAATGCGCGCATTTAAGTTGTGTGCTAATGCGAAAGCGCATTGGTTTCTTTGCATCGTATTTCGTACAGACCGTTGCTTGCCAATGTGCCTCAAAGAGTTCTTTGGGGCTTGCGCATTGCGCCGAACAATAGTAGCACATTAGTCCAAATTGATTTAAATTTATATTCTGAAAATTTTGAAGTAAGTTTCTAATTAATATACACATTATATAAACTTGTGAAAAACAACAGCAATAATTTGCTTTACGTCGACGGCGTTTTTTTTTTTGTTTTTTTTTTTGTTTTTTGTAAATGTTACGCAAAAATAGAATTGGCATGCATTATTTGAAAATGTCAAGTTTACAGCTGTGTTCCGGTGGTGCAAAGTGCACTCAACGAAATCATAAGCTCCGCTGAAAAAACAATTGATACTGCTGATTTGCAATCAAAACGAATACAACAAATATGGAAACTTGTATTTCATACTAAAAATGTATCAATTTTATAAGCACGCACATTTTTTATGCGCCTTTGAACCATGTACTACCGGAACGCAGCTGATAAATAAATAGTTATTTCTGTTGTAGCTCAGTGTGAATTTGACATCTAAAAGCATTAGTTTATTTAAATCTGCGTTTCAATTCAATAAATCACTAAATTTTATTCAATTTGTATCCCTCAACGAAAGTACTAATAAATTTCCAGCAGTACAAAGCCTCATTGCAATCGTCTTAAACATTTTCACTTCAGATTTGACAATTAACAGAGAAAACTCCACATATTTACGTAAGGAAGTGTAAACATGAAAAGTGAACCAAAACAAACTTGTAAGGGGAGATGTTTTGACTTTTAAGTGACTTATCTCTTAAACTATTAAAACTTTTGTAGTCAAGTACCAAAGCGAGAAAAAGTCCGTTTTAAAGTTATTGAAATTAAAAAAAAGTACAAAAAAAGTTAAAAAAGAAATCCAAAACTCCATTTCGAAGATAAGTTGTACAGTTTCCAATTATTTTCATTACAACACTCTTTAAGAAAGATTAATAGTTTTTATGTGTGTCTTTGCCTCTATCACGGTTTGCAGTTTTCTATAAGAAAGCACCAAATTTTGTGTGAGTTCAAGAGGAGCAGTTTTTGCTATCAACTTTGCGCTGTTGTAACTTTGTCTTTATTACAGGTGTTCAATGGAATTGATGGCTTGTGTTTGGAGAGAATGTGGCAGCTATTTTCACGTTGATTCGCGATCCTGAACAAAGCAGTAACCACCATTTAAATAGCATGTAGCTGCTGATGGCAATAAGTTATTTTTTAATTTTTATTTTTCAGCGCCTAGCTTTGTAAAGCCTGCTTACTCAAAATCCTTGACGATAGCGAGAGCGGATATTTTGGAGTACTGCTTGATATTCCGAGAAACTTTACTTTCAGGCTGGGATGTGCAATAAAATCCGGGTTCATTCCGGTTAAGTAACCCGACTGTCGCGGACACGGATTCTGCAAGCCCTTTCGTTATTATAGCAATATTTATTACCAAAGCTTATAAATCTAAAGATGTTGGTTTCTTCACCATTTTTTCTTCAAAAACTGCAACCGCACAAAATAATTCACTTCCCAAAAAGTACAGACGAAATAACGGTACCTGTAGTACTAGATAATTGAATTTAAAGTGTTGCCATTGTAAGTTAACAAGCTTTTTTCTGTCGCTCAAAGATTAGATATGTTTAAAATTTTTATAAAAATACGAAAAATACATTTATACATTACTCATGCATGCAGTTTAAAAGCGAAAATCATTTCAAAGCCAACACATCTCAGGTTTTTTTTTTTAGTTCACTTTATGTTTGTATGCAAGTATTACGTAGAGAGTAAGATAGATATCCGTAAATATAATCAAATATTATTCAAAAGAAGTATACTCGTATAAGCTGCCCGATTTTCGAACTAATTGAGAAAAGGTTGATCTGTTACTATATATGTAAGTATGCATACATATGTACTTATGTACTATTGCAATTTTTTACATACCAAGTTGTTAATTTATGGAATAAATGGCAACATTGTTGTTGTCGCCCTACTTACTTTATCTGGCATTGGCGGTGATTAGCCCAAATTTATGAAATGAATCCATTTATAAACGAATTTAGCTAGATATACATTTATACTACTTATACATACATACATACATATGTATGTCAAACGTTGTTGTACAAAGCAAGTTTTAAAATGTTAGTCAACTTTCATTTACTTGTACGAAATTTTATTAGCGAAATATTCAAATTAATACACCAATTTGTATTTACTAAGCTTTATTATTTAAAAAACATTATAAAATAAATAAATAAATATTCTTATACCTTATTTTATTTGAGTTAAAATCTATTGAAAGTTATGTTTTCTTGTACACTAAAATACTACTATAGTAAGTATTGCATCAGTTCCATTTTCAAGTTATCCTACTTTAAAAACTAAAAGCGTATATGACTATTTGCTTAACGAGAAAACTTAAACACCTACCTCATCGCCATCATCGTTTTCCACTATCTCGTCAATATCATCCAAGCGTAAACGCTTACTATAACGTTCTGACTCTTCTTCATCTTCCATTAGTATGCCGCGTATGTGACGTACGCGTGTGGGATCGTCCCGTTGCCAGAGCGGGCGTGTATCAATCATATTTACATTATTACTATCCTCCTCCTTCCCCTCCAATTTTTCAAAGACATAACGCGCTTCACGCTTCTTACCCGGGTGTTTCTCATCGACATGTGACATTACTTGTACTAGTTGGGTTGCATTGAATACGCAATGCATACATTGATATTGATTTTTACACGAATGTTGTGATGATGTATGCGCCATAATTTGTTGTTGTGTCATTGTTTTGTGACCACATAAATTGCATGCCCATTTTTGTTTACATTTGGATTTCAGTGTATCGGTATCAGCGACTGCTTGCGCTATCGATGTGGGAGTTGGTGTGTTATCGATTATCTTGGCTACTCGATTTTTAACGACGTAATGAAGCACGTAAGTAAACAAAATGATAAGAATGGGGAAATTAGTATAACTTATGAGACGTTATTAGCGTTTTTATGTGTATTTAAGTAAGAAACAGTTTTAGCAAAATTTTGTTATAGTCACATATGACAAAAAATACATTTGTAAATATTAAATTTTTTTTGTATAGTTTTGCAGTTTTTTTTTTATTATATATGTATACACACATACACATGTATATATATTTTTTAACTAATATGCAAAAGTTTTTAAATTGACTAGTTTCGATTCTTCTTATTTAAAACTTTTTTCTTTATAATATTATTTGCTTGCCGATTTCAATTAATTCACACTTCTTAATTTTAAGTTCAACATCACATAAGAAAAGGCTAACATTTAATTCATATAAAATTGTGCCATTTACATATGTGGGGTTGTAGAAATTTCCAACAAATTGCTGTAGATATTTTTACACTTTGACTTATCTAGATACTCATTTTAGTTTTTAAAACATACATAAGGGGCATGCCTACTGTGAAGCTTTAAAATTTAAATTTAAATCCGAACAAAAAATCGAATTTTGGTAGACGAAACCAATTAAAAAATTTAACTTGTGCTTTTTAAACGCTGCCATTTCATCACTTTTGGATTTTTATTTTTATCATACGGTACGGATATCTTCTAGTGGAGAAGGCCGGTATCATTTCAGCAGGGGAGGGTTCGCGTGCAACTCGAAAATTGTATTTTCTTGTTAAAAAAATTGTATATAAAAAATGTAAATCAAACTTTAAAATAAATAATATGGTAGTGTTTTTATTTTATGCCCAAACATCGCTTTTTTCAGGCTCCCACACTAGATTTGTCCCTTACTTGTTTCTGCTGCTTTATTTTTTTTTTTTAATTATACTTAATTGTTTATAATTTATTATTTACTAAACTTATAAAACTGCTTTGAAATCAAGTTAAACAATTTAATTTCAATTTATATATGTACGTATGTACATACATACATACATACATTTTTAATTCCATTCATTTTCAAATGCTGCACTTAATTGTAATTATTTTTTTCCTTTTATTTCATTTATCTTTAACATTTTCAATTTCACTGAACTCACTTACTGCACTGTTATAATTATTAAATATTTTCTTGTAAGTTTTATTCATTTATTATAATTTAATTATTATATTTTTTCAGTTTATTTCAATTTTTATAATAATTTTTTTTTTATTTAAATTTTATTTCACTTACAATAATAACTTTTTATTATTTTTTCATTTCCCTTTCTTTATTATATTTCTTTAAGTTTTTTTTTTCTTTTATTATAGTTGTTTTGTGTCATTTTATTTCACGTTATTATAATTTGTCTTCATCTATGTAAATGAATTTTAATTGAATCATATTAGCACTTTTATTAGCATTTTTTATCCGACGCTTCATTTCATTTTCTCACATATTCATAATCAATTACCATATTTACATAAGAACATGCATTCATATCATATTAACATATATTCATGTATTATAACGGTTTGCTTTTCACTTACCTGCATTATCTTTTGTTCGATCGCATTCGATAACCTTCACGAATAGCGGCGGTTGTACATCGTGCTGTCGTACATGCCGTTCGACCACTGTTCTCATGTAATGCATGTATCCACAGTTGTCGCACATATACAATTTCGGTCCGTGAAATCGTAAATGGCCCAAAATACGGTCAATGGACAAAACACGTTTACAAATCTCTTCCTTACAATGTGGACAATTGTAAAGCGGAATATCGCTGTGTAATGCATTTAAATGCGAACGAAATATGTCATCTGATATTGTTAGATATTGACAATTACTGACGCCACAAGTGAAACGCTTCGTATCCGGCACATATTCGTAAGCAATTTTACCCCTGCTGTTAGCGCCGCCATTTGCTGCATTCGTGGCATTTGCAGTCGTATTGCCGACGACTAGTGAAGATGAAGCTAAATTTGTCATTTTATCGAAGTGTTTCTCACTTGAATTCAGGCATGGCACTGGATTGACGGGATCCACATTGGCCACAGGTTGTGCGCCGCTATTACTGTCGTCGGTGTGCATTTGCAAGTGACGCAACAAATTTGTCCGCACTTTTGTTTTATACGCGCAAATGGCACAATTCAAATCCTTACCAAATATAGGCGTCAACGGCAATAAACCGATTTCACTCGGCTTAAAGTGTGTACGTGCGCTCGATTTTTTACGTTGCCATTCGGCAATTAATTTCTCGCGAAATTGTTGAATTTCATATTTACTTAATAGAGTTGTGAAAATCACATAGAACATTGGAGTGGAACCTTGTTTGTAAGGTAACGGTGTGGAGCGTAATTTCTTGGAACGCCAATGTCGCTCCTCGAAATGTTTGTACATTTGATCGATGTTGAAGGCGGTTTGTGTGCAGAGATAACAAAAGTATTTGTGCACACCGTGTGTTTTGATATGTGCCTTGATCTTTTGTGGCTTATGATAGACACTTCTACAGTGTGGGCACTTAAAAGTACGGTTATGGATATTGGTTTGTCCAAGTGTGGATAAGTGATAAACAACATGTGAATAGTAACTGGAATCTGTCAATTTGGTTTTGCAGTCCTCAACGGTGCAGCGGAAAAGTTTAGAGTCTGAAAACAGTGATGTTATTTTTGTATAATCTTCAAGTCTAATAATAATAATAAAAAATAAATATTTTCTTTAACTAACTCTATAACTCATCAAAAGTAATACAAACGAGTATAACTGCAACCAATATTCTCTTTCTCAACATAATCGAGTTTGGTTGGGTACCAGAACCACTGAACTGATGCATATAGTGGAAATCTCAAGTGGAGCGACAGACCGAGACAGAAAATAGAGCTGTGTTTGGTTAGATATCTGGCGAAGATTTGCTAATTGCTTAAATACTTGGATAAGATGCGCACATCATTCCAATCGGTGGTACCCAAGGTGCATGAAATGTTGGGAGTTAATTAATTAAACTAATCTCAAGTCAAATCTCTTTAAAAAAATTTAAAATGCGTAAACTCAAGTAGAAACCTTATAAGAGTTAAAGCAGGCTAGAACTCCTGGTTACCGTAGACTTAAAAAACAGAAGCCATACCATTGTAAATTGTACTAGTAGGAGTTAGTTGAGCAAATGAACTTATGAACCACACTTATTGTAGCAGGATATTATAGAAGGATATTCTCGGAAAATCAAAAGAAAGATGTGGATGTGGTTACATTTAAAGTGGAAGGGAAAATACCTGTGCTCCATTGGAACCAATATTAGAACATAATTTCACTTATACATATATAAATAGTTATATTTACCTGGCACACCAGTTGTAGCGACAATCTCCTTCAAAGCGGTCTCCCATGTTTCTTGCGTGAAAGTTTGAACCATTCCTTGCTCTTGCTTATTATTGGTATCCTTGCTTGTAATTGTCTTACCAACGGAATTTTGCTGACTCCCGTTACTGTCTGTATTACCGGCTATATCCCCCACAGTCTCTGTATTCGTAGAGCTACGCATAAACATGCCGTGTTTTTGTTCTGTGTGCTGCACAAATCCATCTACATCTTCAGCCAAAAATGTGCATTGCGAGCAGCGCAGATATTCACGTTGTGCGCTAAAGTTCTGGCGATCGTGGAAACGTAAGTGATCGACCATGGCTACGGGTAAGCGCGTCTGGTATTTGCAACCATTCGCCATGCATTTAAATTGTGGCACTGTTGCGACCATAGCCGACGATGTGCTTCCATTGCTACCCGAGTCCGAACGGCTCGAGCACATTGAAGGATTGTTCGCAATCGATATATTGAAACCTAAGCGTCCTTCAACGTATTGCGCCGAAACTGTTTGGGTTATCAGGTAATTGCCGCTAGTGGCTTGTGCGACCGGCAAGGTTTCTGCAACCACTTGCGGTTCAGGTGAGTCAGTAACAGCGCGTCTTGTATTAGCTGCAGTGCTGCTCTCTAAATGTTTATTCGCGTGAGTATTGGATAATATACGCGATACTTCCATAGACTCAGCGGCCGAGCGTTCCAGTTCGGCACGCTCGTCCACTATGTGCTGGGCCCAAAGCGAACCGACATTATTAACAGGTGACGATACGGAACGGGAATTTAAACTGCAGACATTTGAAATTACTGGTAGCGATCCCGCCGATCCGACTGGATTGGCAAATTTTTTATCTTGCAAACTAACTACACTGGCAATTTGTAATTGACAAGGCGTATTTGTACTTGGCATTATGACATTAGGTGAACAAGCATTAGGTTGCACGCCAATATTTTCAAAATGTCTATTTTCAGCTGGTGGTTGCTCGACGGCTGTTGGTATTTGATTTAAGAATGAAGTTGTAATCGTTGTTGTCGAACGTGGTTCTGCGGGTGTTAATTCAACAAGCTGTGCGTTTTCATCAAAAGTAGAAACCGACTTTGAGCTTTGATTTGAGATAGGTGTTGGAGTTGTTGAAAGACAGTCCCCCGTTAAGCGCCTAATCTTGATACGTGGTCTGTCTTCATCCAGCGCTGGGGAGTTCGATTTAGATGGTTGCCGCAACTCTTCTACAACTTGTAAAATGGGTGCAGTGCTCATTGAAATCAAGTGTTTTGAACGCAAGTGAGTTAGTTCGGCAGAAAGTGGTAATATACTATTCGCGATTGCGTCGCCACATTCAACATTGGCTTTACAGCTGTGACAGTAGCCATTCCAGGTAGCTTGCGCATGCTCGCAACTAAAATGACTCTCCAGTCCAATCAACTCACTCGAATAGAGAAAAGTACAGTTGTCGGAGAGGCAATAAAATTTGTATGTGTTATCTTCCACCGACTTCGAAAAGCCGATATTTTGTATGCGCTGAATTGTTGGCAAGGTCATCAATGGAGCGATCGTACTGACGCTACTTTGTACACTTTGTTGTTCTTTAACGAAATCCAAAGCCTCTTGCATGCTAGCCTGCTGACTATTATCGTTATTTATATTTGAATTGGTTGTATTTGTTAACCAATTATCGGACATATAATCGGAATTGAGTATAGATGAAACATCACAGAGATCTTGCAGCGACTCCATAGGTGTAAGTTCTGGCACCAGATCTATGGGATCATTGCATGGTGAATCGGGCAACAAGTCGTCTAGATTTGTAATTAAAGGGCGAAAACCGATATTTGGTGTAACACTAAGGGGTGTAGTCGTAGTTACAGTTATATTTTCATTTTCCGGCATGGCACTAGTAGTTGTAGCTGGCGCTATATTTGTAGGCGATTGCGGTATTGAGGTGGGGGCTGCCGCCACAGGCGTGGTCATGCATGGCGTCGTAACTGTCGCCATTGCAGGTGTAGCGGTGTCTGTTGAAGTGGTTTTGGTTGTAGCTAAGTTCTCGATTGCGGCTTCATTTGTTTTCTCCACACTTAGGACAGCGGTCTGTGCTGCATGCTCTTTATTGGCGGGATTGCTAGCCGCTGACTCCTTCTTATCTTCTTTCTTTCTACTTCCAATAGTTAAAGTCAAGCTCTTTTTTAGCTTATTATTCGTTGCATACAGTCGATTAAGTTTATGCAACACATTCTTACTTTTAGCTTTACCTCCTTTATTATTTGTGTTTGAGGCCGCTGAAACCGTTGATGATGTAGTGCTTGGCGCAGACTCTGTAATTTCAATATCCTCCCAGTTATCATCGTCATCTTCAATGGGTGAATCGGTTATACGCTCACTTGTCGCAGCGGCTACTAGTTCACCTGACGTCGGCAGGTCGTCGTCCGGTGTTGTGCCTACCTCGTTTGTGGAGAATGATGTTTCGGTTGATGAGTTTAACTGTTTTTCTACCATTGTATTGTCGAGTTCCTTGCTCGATGCGGCAATAGACTCATCAACTGTACTTTGCGTAAGCTCTGTCTGGTCTATTGCTTCAGCGGTAGTTGCGTTTGGTGTTTCCAGAACCTTATTGGTAATGATAGTTGCATTTGGTATTTCCAAAATCTTACCGGCATTGGCCGTTGTGTTCACTTTACCGCTTTGTATGCTCTTGAACTTCTGAGTTAAGCGTTCAGCAATCGATATGCTACTAGAGCCTACAGCCGGAGCTGTGGAACCTATGCCAACAGCTTCTTGCTCATTTGTAAATAAACTTTGTGCAAAATTATTCATTGTGGGTGACTCGTTCGTCTCACGTGTAGGCACGAATATATTGGAGCTTAAAGCGCGCTCCACAGCGATCTTTTTAGCTTCAGCAACTTGATTACATTGCAGGCTTTGCGCAATCGGTATATCATCGCTGTCCAAACTTTCATCTTTGCTCTTTTCTGCTGCGTCTGCTTTTAGCGGGGTTTCCGTGGTTGAAGCCTCAAAGTCGTCGGTCTTAGGTAAACCTTCGTTTATTATTTTCGCTTCCAATTTTACCGCACTCGCATTATCGACTATTCTCACATCTCTCGTATCGAACAGTTCAATTGTATAACACATTTTGGCGACTTTCGATTTTGCAATTTCATGTTGCGTAACGAGGTGATTCTCGATATTCTGTCTCCACAACTGTATGAAATTACAAAGCTGACAGACATGCATACGCAGCACTGGTTCAGCTGGCATCGCATACTTGCACAGAACTGTCGCACCAAGGCAATTTGTTTTGATGTGCTTTTCAAGTTGCCAGCTTTTGGCGCCAGGTTGATGACAGTTGCTACATTCAAAATTGTATTCACCCGTATGCGTGTTTATATGCTCTACCCAGTTGGACTGTTTCATGCGTTTATGTTCCAAACAAAATGGACAGCAATAGAACCAGGTTGTTACTGCCTTGCTTTTTACACCGAAATGAGCTTTGGTCATTTCACCTGCCTTAAGTTTTTCCAATATTTCAGGTGCCAAACGTGCAGCGTAAAATTCTTCGTGTTGCCGCATGTAATGTGTGGCGGGATAGCTTATTTTGATGTCGCACAATACGCACCATTTAGCCCATTTGGATTGCGAATGCCATTCTTTATTTGTATTCTTTATCAGCGTTGATTTCATTTTAGCATTGGTAGAAGTTGTGGGTTCCTCCGTCAAAGGCTGAATAACCTTTTTATCACTGTTATCTTCTTCGTCATCGGATGATAAGACAATCGGTTGTTTTTTACTACATTTCGGCCCGGGTTTCACCCGCTTCACGTCGATAACTAGTTTGATTTTTTTAGTCAGCGGTCGCTCAGATAATTCATCGCTATCATCTTCTACTTCCGATTGCTTTATGGGTGTATGTGGTTTGAGTATAGGCATTTTTCTTGGTGGCGTCGCATCAGAACTTGCATCGACTAGTTCAGTTTCTGTACATTTTTGGAATTCTTTAAGATTTATAGGCTTTAGCACAACCTTAGATTTACGTATACGCGGCACTATTGGCACTTCATTGCCGGCTTCTGCAATTGATGTTTTACATTTTACTTCGTCTTCCGTAACTTCGTGAGTAGGCGGTTTTTTATTCGCACTGACATCGGTTTTGTTTGCTTCTTCGGCTGCAGCGACTAAAGTGCACATTCGGCGACCGGTGGCCGTCAACACGCCTTGGCTGATGAACATGGTGCGTATATCTTCGTTTAGACGATCTAATTCGTTCTTTTTCTTTACCTTTCCTTTGCTTTTAGTCGGTTTTGTTGCACACACAATTGGTTTGCTTTCATTTATTGTTGTTTCCACGGTATTATTAACCGTAAGTGCTTCGTTGTCGCATGGCGCTATATTGTTTTCGTCTTCAAGCACCTCCTCGTTTACCTCCTCGTTTGGGGTTGCAGTTTTATCGGCTGCGCTTTCCACGATTTCTTTTACGAATTTTAAGTTATCTTCGCTCAATATTTGTGATAACAAACTGAATATTTGGGCTTTGTCCTTTTTTGGATTTAGTATATCCTGCACGAAGCTCTCCAACAGATGACGTTTTTGTGCATCTTCATCCATTATGGTACCAATTCTGCTGATGGGCTTAGCCGACTTCTCGACTGCATTTACCGTGGCTGCTTCTCTAACTGGTTCTTTCGTATCGTCAATTTCCTTGATATTAGGCTCTTTCGCTTCTAACGCCTGTTCACATTTTATTGCCTTGACGCTTCTACGCTTCGTTGGTTTTTTTTCTGCCTTCACTACAATCGCTTGTTCAGGGTCCCCAGCTTCAGCTAACTCGTCGTCACACGTAATATCGACACTTGGCTCACGCGTCATCTTGCCTTTGGTTCCCTTCTTGCCTTTAGGGGAGATCTTTTTCTTTATTGCTGCTGGTGTCGTCTTCTCGACTGGCTGCTTCAACGGCTCACTGCGCCGCTTGTGGTTAAAAATTTCTAATGAACGTTGGACTTCATTGAAGTTAACATTCGTGCGGGTACGTCGTTTACCGGAAATGATATTTTGTGTTGAAACCTTACAATTATCATCGGTTTTTTGAAAGATTTCAGCGAGACATTTGTTACTTTTAGGCATTTTAGCGTCAATCTCTTTTCGCAGTTCTTCTTCTTTAGCTCCTTGAATGTCTTCGTAAACCAATGATTTTATGGGAAAAATTTTTTCTTTGTCAACTTCGGGTAAACTACCATGGACCATCATGGTATTACGACGTTTTAGTATACGTCCAGGTTTCCCGAAACTTCGTAGGCTTTTCAAAAACAAAGCTGCTGACGGACATACACTCTCGTCTTCCTTTGTTGGCATATTTTCTGTCTCACTAAATTCGGCTTTTGCTACACTCTTCGAAATCAGGTTCTGTGTACTGACTTTATCGAAGTCACTTTTATTATTAGTACCTATTTCAGTACTGGCGTTAACCTCAGCAGTATTTTTATTTTCATTCGTTTCTTTTGGTTCATTCGTAATATTTGCTGCTTCTTCGGAAGAACTGACATTCATTTGTGAAATCTTATTATTTAGTTCTATTCCTTTGGAAGTCTTAGACGCGATGCTTTCCACGACGTCTTTGGTTGCATCATCGCTAATTTCTGCCTTTGCATCAACTGCCGTTGTTGTTGTTTGCAATTTAGCCTGCACTACACGCTTGTTTGCAGGTTTCTTCTTCACTTTTTCACTGCTTTTAATGCTTATATCAACACTTTCTTTCTTAGCACTTTCTTTATTATTACTTTTGTTTCCCTCATTCTTAGCGCTGACACCGCCCTGCACTTTCTTTGGTATTTGCAACTTCTTTTCAGTTTTCTTCTTATCGTCTTGTGTTGTAGTTGCAGTATTCTCTGCTTTGGTCTTAAAAACCGCTGTCGTCTTGTTAATAATTTGATCCTTATTTGGTTGCTCCGGTGCTAAGGACTCCTTGTTGTCTTTAATATCGCCCTTTTTCTCAACAACAGCTTTCGGCTCTGCTTCGGTTTTCTCTGGAACTTTTTCGACGAGTTTCTTTGGTATTTTAAAACTAGTTTTGGCTTTGGGAAATTCGGTGCTAGTAAAGTCTGTGCTACGATATAATTTATCCAATGTTGAGGCGACGGGTGGATGTTCTGAAAGCTTCGCCAACACACTGCTATCAACTGCACTCACTTCACCAATATCTTTGGTTGTGACATTTGGCGATTTTGCGGTCTCAGCAGCGGCTTTCCGGGCCGCATCTTCTGCAGCAGCACGCGCTTTTGCCTGTTTATACTCAACATAGGTACGTGGCGCACTTTTCTTTTGTTTTTTCGATTCGAAATATTTCGAACGTTCCGTTTTGTCGTTCAACAAGGCGCTAAACTTGCAGTTAGTGGAATATTGCGGCACACTATGGGAATGTTGCTGAAAATGCGGGTTTACGATGTGCGGCGGCATTAAGCCGTTGCCGCTATTTGTGCGTACGAATGTCGGTGTAGGTAGCAAGGGTGGTTTGGTGGTTCGGGAACCTGTATCCACGTGTCCATCCGTTGCCTTCACAAGTTCAATAAATGGTTGAATTTGTGTGGCTTGCTGTGACTGTATGACAGTTTTTAGTACAGTTGGGGTATCCGGATCCGAGTCCCAGTTTTCTTCACTGCTATAACCACTTTTACTCCTCTGTACCGTGGACCGTTCTAGTGAAGTTGGTACCGGTACACCACCATAGTTATTTACAGGGCAATCTCTGCGGGAAAATATGCCTGCATGTGTTTGACTTGCAGGCATATTATTTGGCACGTGTTGTCTTGCTTCCATTGGTGTGCTTGGGAAGCTCGCATTGTACGGTACTCGTGGATCCATTACCTTAACGTCTAACAAACTGGGTATATGGGACGTTTTTACTGGTGGCTTGACGTTTGGAGAATTGATCTGTGCTGACACAACTGTGGATTGTGGCTTAATCGGCAGAGGTGCGGGCTTTAGTTGTGGGTTCTGTGATTTTTTATATAAGCTAGAAGTCATGCTTGTAGCAGCGACATTCCGTAGCCTGGGGTCATGTGGAGCAGCTGAGTTTAATGCATTTGACGAGTTGATCGTTGTCAAATTATTCCCAGCGTTATTAAAACGATTATAATTCAAACGTGGATCAACCGGTTGTGTAACATGTATATCGCTACCACAACTGCTATTACTACTAACCGATAATGTATTACGCTCTGTCCGCGGGTGTGGATTATATTTTAAAGCTATACGTTCTTTTGGCAAAGGTATTGCTATATCTTTGGGCGTAATTGTAGTCGGCGATTTGAGCACATCCGGACTGTCTCGCGAACTTTTCGTAACAATTGCGAATTTTTTGCGCACTTTATCCAGTGTTGCAGCTTCCATGGACGATATTTGATCGGTTGTGCCAATGTTATTAGGAACTGTGGTCTTTACTGGGCGTCGTATACCAATCTCTGAGATACTTGGTGTACCTCTTCCGCCACTCTCATTGAGTAAGTCTGAGATATCGCTAGCCGACAAGGGTGGGCTTTTCAGCACATCCGGTATAGTAGGCACTTTGACAGGTATTGAAAAGGGTACACTTCTGTTGGATACAGTCGTTGGCTGTTCAAGATTTCGTACACGTGAAAACATTTCAGCCGGTTTCGGCACATTTTTCTTAAAATTGAAGATCGTGTCGTGATATGACTGTTCGCGCAAACTATTGGGAGTATCATGAGTGGCTGAAACTGTAGTGTGGTTTGCATTAAAGCTTGTACCAGGCTTGTCATCCCAACATTCTTCGGGTGAATATATTTCGTGAGCAAATGCATTCGATGCGCGCGGATCGCGATTTCTTAACGGATCAAACTGGCATTTATTACCTTGAACTGTGTTTGCTGCATCAGCCGCTCTTTCCACGCCCATTCCGCGTCTGTGAAAAATTTTTGTTGCATCATTTGAATGCTCCTTAATTTTATCAACAGTTCTATTAAGATTTATTTTTTGATGACTTTGCTCATGTGATTGAGTATGATAGTGATAGCGCCCCTGTTGCTGCTGATTGTGATGTTGATAGTTACGTTCATTATGCTTTGAACTGTGTTTGTGTTTATCGCGGTGTTCGAATTTTGACGATTTTATATCATTCACTGGTGAACAACGCCTCTCTGTAGGTATTTCTACAGGTGGCTCCTCCTCCAATGGCTGCGGTGGCGGACTCTCTGGTCCAGTTATATCAACTATATCAACACTACACACTGTTGTATTTTTTTCACTTGGCACTTCTGTATTTGACTTTGTGGTTTTATGTTTTAAGTTGGAAGTTTGATAAGTTGGTTTGGAAGTTTCATTATCACTCTGCAAAAAGGGTATCTGCTCATTGTTTTTTGTTTTTGTATAGTAGGGATGTGTGCGTTTTTTAACCGAACGAAATAATTACAAGCAACATGAAAAACGAATACAAATGAAAAAAAAATGTAGAAAATAAAAATATAGTGAATTTAGTATGGATATTTACAAGGATAAAACTCTAATACGGAAATACGTGTCTACGACATTTATGAATAAATAGCTAAACATTTTAGAAAACTTAATGCTATATATGTATGTATGTATGAATATTGGTGTACAACTATAATCGTGCGTTTTTTGGAACCATCTGAGGCTATAACATGTTCCCATTTTTCCGGCGATTTGTGGATTCCATCCGCAAAGAACTACGCCGTCCCAAGAATGATCCGTCCCTTGTACGGATGTCAATCGTATTCCAGTTAGAGCGTTCGGTATCGACCGGAACAAACAGTAATCGGAAGAGTAAGCCTATGTTATAAGGCGGGTGAGACAAAACTTCTCAGCCGCTGTTTTTCAAATAGTTTATAATCGGCCTTGTAACATAAGGCCGACTGTTTTGATGATGTAAAATTATTGCCTCGTGCCTAATCAACTCTTGGCATAATACAAGTGGCTACCTTCTTCTTTCATTTTTCTTCATTCGCGTAAATACTGAAGTTACGCGGTTATAGCCGAGTTTACAACAACGTGCCAATCGTTCTTACTTTTCACAGTTTGGCGCCAATTGGAGATTTCTAGTGTACCCAGGTCATTCTCTACCTGGTCTTTCCAACGGAGTGGAGGTCTTCCTCTTCTTCTGCTTTCCCGGCAGTACCGTCGAATACTCTCAGCGCTGGAGTGTTTCCACCCAATCGGGCGACATGACTCAACTAGCGTATCCGCTGTCTCTTAATTCGCTGAACTAAGTCAATGCCGTGGTATATCTCATACAGTTCATCGTTCCATCGACTCTGGTATTCACCGTTACCAGTTCGCAAAGGACCATAAATCTTCCACAGAACTTTTCTCTCGAAAACTCGTAACGCCGACTTGTATAGTTTGGTCTTGGTTCGTCGAAAGAGGACTTTACTTCTCAATTATCTACTCAGTCCGAAAACGTTGGTAAGAGTTATTTTGCGTTGGATTTCGAAGCTGACGTTGTTGTTGGTGTTAATGCTGGTTTCAAGATAAACGAAATTATCTACGACTTCGAAGTTATGACTGTCAACAATGATGTGGGAGCCTTGTCGCAAGTGCGACGACTGTTTGTTTGATAACAGGAGATATTTCGTCTTGCCCTCGTTCACTACCAGACGCATTTACTACGCTTTTTGAGGCAAATGATATGATATTGAATAATTCATTATATTACTGATCAGCTGATTTCTTTATTGTAGTGAAATATTTCAATGGCATCTTGATCATCTATAACCTATTTATCCGCGTAACTTAGTTTAGAGGTTAAAAGTCGGGGATTTTACTGCTATAGATTTCTGATATGACGTATTATGATACTCATTTACCCACCCATCTATTGATTTTGTATTTTTTACGAAATTTTTCAGCAAAGAACTTTAAGCAGGTGTTAACTTACTTAATATAAATAAACTTAATAATTATATTACTATAAAATATATTTTACTTTTCCAATTAGAAAATTAAGTGTGATAGATAATGCAAACGATTACTATTAAGCAAAACCTTTCAAAAATACAACAAAAAATATACTAATCAATGAAAGCTATGTTTATAAAATCTAAATTTATCAAAAATTAGCTTGAACCTACCCTTTCCATTTTGCTATGCAGTTTTATTAATAATCCCTCACATTTCAGTAAAGTCTCCATTTTTAACCTGAAAATTTTTATAATAAAAAAAATCATTTTTTTATTTTGACAAATTGAGTGATGACAGTTCGGGATTAGTTTTCAGTTCGTATTATTAGTTTTTTGTTTATGCAACGTACATTTTCCTGTTGCTCTTCAGTAGGTCGTGCAGCACCTCCATTTTTTTCAATTGCGCCTTGCGCGGGTTATCATCACTTTGTTCGGAGCTGCTACGCAATTTTTCGATGACATTTTGTAGAAACGGCAGATATTTCTGCATTTCTCTATATTTTGTATCAAAATCAGCCATTTTTTATTGCAAATATAAAACTGAATATCTAATATAAACAAATCATTTGGCTGCAAATAAAGTAAAAAAATATTTAAATGGTTAGCATTTGGTTATGTGAAGAGTTTCGTTATTTCTAGGTATATTAAGGTTATAACTAATTTTGAACGCTAAAAAATCTTATATTAAATGCTAGGCATTCAGCTGATAACTGATTTCTTAGCTGCTATCAACAAACTACGTTAAGTTGGAATAGTAACCGCCAAAAAGTGAACTCTGCAACTTAACTGTCGGTTAAATCACCGATTAACTATCCAATAACGCTACCAGCTTTTCCTGTTAAATTGTATATGAGTTTCTGAAGGCCGCAAATCCTATGTAAGTGTATCGCTAATCCCTTTCTTACATACTAAGCTTATGGCTTATATGCTGTGTATGAGTTAGTTTCCATGCTAATATTTATAATACACTATAAATAGGAGAATTCCGATTATGCGATCAAATATTCTGCAAAAGCAACGCAAATGGCTTCTTCGGCTAGGTCACATCCGAAAATGTACCCCAAGCCTAAACTTGTATTGTATTCGTTAGTAATACGAAGGAAAATAACTCTGCAGGGAGCCAGATTAAGAATTAATCGCACAGAAAAAAAATTATAACACAACGCAAGTCATTTTTCTCTTAATTATTCACATTACACATTCTCTTAGGTTAAGTAATTATTTGTATATGAATGTATTTTTAAACGTTGCGAAAGAACCGACCGATATAACCTTCAAAAAACGCGAAGTAATTTGCTTTTAGTACCATTTTATTTATCTTCAAATTGTTTATTTTTTTTTTTTATTTTTTCGTCAAGTTTAAAATTTCCAAAGCATACTAAAAATTTTTACACACAATCAAAGTTCAAAAAAGTCAAAGTGTTTATTAAGAGTACTACATATAACATTGAGTTCTAAATTTTTTTATGTATACTACCAGGCGGCTTATCCCTTCCCACGACAGTCGGGTCTATGTAATCGGAACGGATCCGGATTTTTTTTTCGGTCAAGGACTGCCAATTCGGCAGAATTCTGCCGCTACAACATCATCAACAACATTTCGGGATTTGGCAACCCTAATGTTGCAATCTGGCAACTCATAACTTTATCGTAAAGTTTGACATTTTTGATGTAACACACACATTCTAAGAATGTTCATATGAGCGGTATTTGCGTCGTTTACAGTAACTTAAAATATTCAACACAGAATTAAATCGCGAACATTTTTTCTCATCCGGGAGGCGGCTAACTCTTCACCAATACAGTGCGAGCTCTCGCATATTTACTAAAACAAGAAATTCATTTTTGAATACTCAAAACACCGATTTGATGAGTCTTCCACCGTATGGTCCCTACTTGGCTTCGAATGGATTCTTTTTATTCCCGTACATAACAAATAAACTAAGAGGTCAAGGTTTTTCGACACCTGAAGAAGGGATTGACGCGTTTAGAACGCATGTTTTGCAGATACCTCAGGCAGAGTGGCAAAAGTAGTTCAACAATTGGTTCAAACCCCTGCAAAAGTATATAGAATATTTTGAAAAACTATAAAGCGGTTTTCGATGATTATTATTTGTTTTTGTTCTCTAATCCCGAAATATAAAAACCATGTATAGATATGATGGAAGTGACGAGGAGCTGAGTCGATTTAACAAAGTCCATGGGTCTGTCCATCAATTTTTGAGGTAACGTTCTGAAATTTTGCACACGCCCTTTTCTGCCCAAGGGTGCCCGCAGAGTGGACGCTTAAAGCCGAGCCGAGCGGAAATTCACGTGTTGCGTAAATGGGAAAATGCGCTCGGCTCGGCTTTAAGCGTCCACTCTGCGGGCACCTCAAAACGCAGCTCATTTGTCAGCTCCGCCAAAATCGGACCACTCAGATGGATCAAAATCGAGTCTTTGAAGGGAAAACTGTTTTTTGACGAGATATCTTTACGAAATTTGGTATGGATTATTGTACATTGTATTTGTTTGTATTTATTGTATTTGTATTTACAATACATATATAAAATTATGCCTTAAAAGATTTATATTTTATCGGTGTAAGTATGATATCGTTGCATTTAAAATTCCAGCACTCAATAGCAATGTGTACTATACTCGTAAAAGTATATATTTGTATGTACGTAAATGATATGTATATGTATGTAGGACAGTGTGTTTATAACTATTCATTGGTCCCACTGGTGTGGTATTCACCCCTAAATGCGATCATTTTTCCAATCTATAAAATATCTTAAGTTATTTCTTATCTCATTTTTGTGCAAAGGTACATTTATGCGCAAATTTGTAGCACTTGCTTTTCATTAATGTTGTCTTTAGAGTTTCGTTTTACAATTTTTCTCGCCAGTGTTTCACTTATCTGCGACCACGCAACTTCTTGTCTACTACTTAATATTTATTCTGTGTACTAATACATATGTATGTATGTATATTATTATTTGCTCACCTAAATGAGTGGTATATACGTAAATATGTACATATACATATAAGTGTATATGTATAAGCAAGCGACAATGTACGCGCATGTGTATAAACTTATGTGTGTGCATTCAACATTTATGCTGATCCTTCTCTTCACATTGATGGGTATAGTGAATTAATTGAACACTTTGTCACACAGACTTCATGTAAATACTTATCAGAGATGTTAAAGCAGCTTACTTTTTGGTTTATTAAAATATTTAAATAATTTATTATATTTTTATTAGGAAATATGCAACACAAATTATATACGCATTTTATTCAAACCATGACCGAAACAAAACTAAAGCAAAGACAGAAAAATTACGAGGTAGAGCATAACGAGACACAAAAACCGACTGCCTGCAAGCGCACACAACCAAAGGTTCATTCATTTGCAGCCACCCAGCTGTTTATTTGGTTTGAGCGCATTTTTCATAATAACAGTTGGAGCAGAGCTACCAGAATTTTCAAAATCAGCAAAATCTTAAAATTAATAATCCAAAAAAAAAAAAAACTCGATCTTAACATAAATAAATAAAAAAGGCAGATTAATGGAACGTCAAATGTGCGTATAGCTAATTATATTTTACTTCTCAATTTTGTATACTGCCAAACAATTGACATAAGTATGTGTGTATATGTAGGTACTTCATATATGTATATCTATGTACATGTGTATATACATTTTAGCATATTCTTTCTTTAGTGCCCGGTTAAAATAGAGCTAACGACGCAGACGTGGCTCTAGTTATAATGATAAGCTTCGCTACGTTCATAATATTTGTCATAGGTGTCAACACAAAAGGTCGTAAAAGGAAAAAAGTCGTTAACTTCGGCCTAAGCTATAACACTCATCACAGGTGTATAGCATAAAAGGGTAAAAAAAGATCTTATCTCGATTTTAATCGACCAGATTGTATGGCAGCTATGTGTGTGTTATAGTGGTCCGATCTGAAATTTTTTTCACAGATTATACCACTGCTTTTTATATTAATTCATCATGCCAATATTCCTCTCAAATAAAAAATGTTTCCGATACAATAACTTAAATTGCATGGTTCAGTTTGTACGACAGCTCTCGGCTACAGTATCAGCGGATCCGATAAATGAGTAGCTTCTGAGGAGAAAGAACGTATGCAAAATTTCAGATCGCTATACAAAAAACTGAGGAACTACTTCGCATATAGACAGACGGACCTGGCTAAATCTACTAAGCTCGTTGCGCTGGTCATTTATATACAAACATATATACTATATAAGTTCTCCGAAGGTTTCGTCTCCATGTAATAGACTTCGTGGCAAACTTTAAAGGGGGGAAAAAATCAGGAAACCGATGCTATAATTCCTTTCACAGTTGCATTTTCATAGAATAAAAGGGTATTAAAAATGACAGTCACGATTTTGATCGGTCAGTTTAAATGGCTGCTATAGTGTTCCGATCTGAGCAATATGTTTGGAGATTGTAGCGACACCTAAGATATCAAATCAGTTATATCAAATTTCGTAACACTAAGTTGTCAAATAAAAAAGCTTTTCATACAAGGACTTGAATTGGTTCGGTTAGTTTGTATGGCAGCTTTATGTTATATTGTCCAATAGCGGCGGGATAATCCGGGACCACTTCGCGTATGTATAAACGGGCAGACAGACGGATATAATTCGACACGGATCATTACGTTGATCATTTATATATGTGTAACTTTATGGGGTCTTCAAAACTTCCTTCTCGGCGTCATTCATTGTCAAACTTAATGTAATCTGTTCTGGGTATGTTCAGGGTATAAAAATACCTTGCATTTGTAAGTTAACTGTAACTTATTGGTTAGATATATTTAAAGGTAAACGATAATGTGTTATGTAACGAGCGAAAAATTAGGAGATCCAAAGGAGTAAAACTCAAACTTTAGTAGTAATTAGAAAGATAGACGTTGAAATATTGCCCTAATAACGTCATAATCCAAGAATTTTTATGTCAAACGTACTACAAAAACATTGAAACGAAACTGTTATGATCCCTATTACTACCACCTTTACGGTTCCAGTATAGGTTCCATAACCATAATCATACAAAACAGCGGACCAAACCATTGCCCTTGTTTTAAGTTAGTGGTGCCCTAAGATAACGCCATTGTCATAATCATAATCATACCTATCAATTGAATTTTGGTTCTGGGTATGACGTTATGGTGTAGCACTTCTAATTGAACCCTTAAATGCGTCAAATCGTGGAAAAATTTGAGATTAACTCAAACTGAAAAATGAACACATATTTTCGATTATACTTTCACATACATCATTTCCATGAGTACAATGAACTCGTTTAATATAACTGAAGAATCTCCAATATCAATTGCTATTTACATTCGTTTATTTACGAACATAAATTCGGGGATGAAATGATGTTTTCAACGATACGAAGCGAATTATTTACCATCTTCGGTTATGTTATGTGCTTACAGCGTTCATTTTACATATGCGCAGAGCGCTGTTAATGTAAAGTGGATAATGTTAGTCAATTATATTATATTTACAGAGTGTACATGTGTAGAGAAAAAAGTTCGTAGAAGAAATAGATTTACGAAAGATTGATCGGGCATTTTTTTACAATAACTCGAAAGCAGTCGAAAATATAGTTTGCACTTATGCTAGGAATGCTATAGACAACGTCTGTGGAGAACTGATAAGCAACACCGCAATCGGCAGACAGCCTACGTGTTATTAATCGTGTAAGTTTTGAATAATTTTGAGAAGGAATATTACTTTTATACTCGGCAATTCGCAACTACTCGAAACTCCAATACAGAGAACGAGTTTTCATTGGAACTAAAACAAGGATAAACTTGAGAGAGATCTGTAGTCCCTCTGGCATATTTGTGAGAATAAAATGAGTAAGCTCGAAGGTGTATTAAAATGTGTACTTGTATATATCTTTGGGACAAATATGTGGCAGCCCTAATACTTTTCATTTTAATAAGGAAGACAGCGTTGTTTTGGTCGAATATTTTTTCCATTCGTTCTATACGACACTCGGTGTCGTTAACTACGTTTCAGAACGAAGTAAATCTTAAATTGTGGCTAACCAGAGCTTTACTTCAAGCAAAAGTTCATGTTGGTATAAGTGATGTGGGGATATTTGAAGTTTACTGTTTCTTCAAAATTTGGTTGTTGTTTTTTGCTATTAGTAATGCTCCATCAATACCGGCATTGCCAGACGTTTCCCTTTGTGCCGAAAAATATATAGTGCTTGCAATATTTTTGCTTCTAACATACACACATACATATAAATTCATCTTCTTTGCTTGCCGCTTGTTCGCAAAAATTTCACAAGGCCTATGGATGTACCTTCTCTTCCACTATCAACTTTTGTTGCAGAAATACACGCTAAGCTTCATTTGGAAAAGTGGTAAGTAAATAACTTACGAGCGTTCCTTTCGTCCTATTCGCCTCCGCTTCGTTTTTTACGATATTTTATGCATCAAAATATTATTTATTATTAAAAAAAAATCGTGAATATAGTTCTGTTTATTTTTCGCAGTGTGTTTATTTAGTTAAAACATCGATTGCTTGCAGCGTTACTTTCACCTGCACCTACACACGTCGTTCTTTGTGTAGATATCTATGACGCGTACATTTATTTATTCGCAATTACACTTTACTGTTGCTGCAATTTTTATGCAGGTACAGACTGAAATTCGTGCAGTTTATTAGCTTTGCTTAAATTCAGCATATTTCTGTATATTCTACATACACATGTTTATACATATGTATGTATGTATGTACATGCATGTTTTGGTGAGCTTTTATTTCCTCCTCCAATGCAATTTGTTCCAGACGACCGTTTTGCTTTTACGAATATTCATGCATGTACATATGTACATTGCAGTCTGTTTTTATTGTTGCTTTTTTAGTTGTTTTTTTTTTGCCATTTTTTCCAGCAAATTTTATTTTGTATTTTCTTCCACAAGTACTTATAGTATATGTAATTCAAACTAATAGTTTCGTGTACGTATATTTGTATTTGTATTGCCTTCCAATAAAAAATTGGCTTATGTAATGCCGTAAGTAAGTCCTTAACTTCTGCTCCATCCAATCACACCGGCTTTCCATTTACTTTAGTGCCTGAATCCTAAGTTCTCAGGTCGCAGTGGAACCACAACTGAATAAACTGATCCTAACTCTTGAAGAATAGAAAATTTTTCGCATTTGTGAAATTGAAATGTTAAGAACATATACAAAATTATAAATGTGCTTACATACATACGAATGTATGTGTGTAAGTATGTATGTTCAACTACTTTTCAATGCTAAAAATGCAACACTTTTTGTCTACCCAACTGTTATTTGGTCTTGTCTTTTAATGGCAACCGCTTCGATCATCACACACACAAATGCACACAATCTGCACTTAAACGAGTTTTGACACAAAACAAGGAAACTTTAAAGATCGATCTCTCACTTTGAGAACACACACTGCAATGTACGTGAAAAAATTGCGCCCATAACCAGTCTTTCAACCCTTTGCAAATCGTACATGCAAGGCATACCCAAGGCAAAATGTTCGTACCTACTGCAAAGAAAACAGCTAATGCATGATGTTACGTTTGTATTTAACATACTGTTGCTGACAACGGAACATAAATTAAATTCGACGCTCTAACAGCGTTCGTGCCATTAGCCGCATATTCGGCTTTGCAGTCGTGCAATAACGAGCAATACACGAATGAAAACCGATTGCTGTTCTCGAGCGCACACACAGATACATACACACACATGTGTACCTATATATATGTTTGTTTGTTTGTATGCGTGTAGCTGCATTTGTATTTGTTCGGGTATACAATGTATGTGTGTAGGCCTATATATGGTATACATACACACTTATATTATATGTATATCTTCATAAAACTGTTACGTAACGTGAAATCTGCCCTTAAATCTACTCAATCTTTCGTTGACGGCATAATACTTATATTATGCACCTATTAAATAAAAATTGTTATAAATCTCCCGTTATGTAGCCTTCAGTTAACGTAAAAAACATAAGCGCTTTGTTGCTACAACTCTACATCTTCACGCAACGCAAAATAATATGTAGCCAAGTACTACAATTTAGCTTTTCAGCGCTTAGTTTTTGTGACATTACACACAATTGACTATGGTTTGCTTAAATTAGGCACTTTCACAGCATAAATTTACAAAATTTAATATGTGTTCTTATACTAAAATTGATGAGTACAAATTAGTACATTTTTATGTGTTCAGATTATCGACTTGCAAAAACTCAACTGGAAATCTAATAATGTAATAAGAAACTGTTCGCTGCACTGACATGTACCTTCCTGACACGCGAACGCTGCTAAATCGAATCGTACGAACATCAAAATGAAGAAATAATAAAAACGAAGGCAAAAGTAGTAAAGACTGAATTTGTGGAACGAAGCACATTGCAATACATGTACATATGTATTTATTCTACATACAACAATATATACACATATAGAAGAAGCACGAAGTACTAAATAGCGTTTGCTCACTGTACGCGCCAGTTAGTTGTTAGTTGGCAGCTGTGGAATACAGACATCGGACGGTGGGCGTGATATTTTTTCCACCAAAATATATAGTATATATGTACATATATTAACATATGATATTCACACACAGCTATGTATTTACTGTCCGCATGGCTACTGCCAAAGAAACGGCGACTCAAAAAACAAACAGGAAGAGGTTACAGCAAATGTTTAGATCTGGAGACAAAGATATGAGCATCCAAATTTCGTTTTCATACCAGCAGAAACAAAGGAAATGAAAATATCAAGTATATCGCATGCTTACGTAAGCAATTAGTGGCGCTTTTGTTGTGGTATTCGGGCAAAGCGCGCTTATTATACGCCCTATCTGCTGGATAGACAATTTGTGTGTATACTGAACGGCGCTTGCAACAACAAAGTTGTGCTTAAGATTATTTTTATCTCAATGTTTTCTTGACAAATGGAAAATAGGCTCAACAATCGTACTATAGGTAGATGATTATCGAGACAAACCTTACTACGTATGCAGTTGGAAGAGCGGAATTAGTAATCGCAACAAATGTTCGCTATAACACTTCAGACAAACTATTTGCAAATTATGTACCTATTAAACCAATTATTCACACCAAGCGTACACCTATATAGAATTACTTTAGAACAAAGTCAACAGAGTTGTATTTGTCGTGTTTTAATACTGATAAGCTAATTGATAGATGGTACTATGTATGCCCATATTTTCGCGATAGTTAAAATTTATTAAAGATTTTGCATTTTTACAAACTAGTTCCGAGAATGTAGGAATTAAGTCAGATTAGAATATAAACATTCACTACACAATACATCAGACGAATATTGTTGCCAGATCAGACAAAATATTTGTTTGGCATTTAAATATATTGACATTTGATATATTGGGTAACAATTGTTATCATTTTCACTTGTCAATTTATACCACGGAACTTCAGATCACAAAACATTTCATGAAATACACTTAAATTCAGCGTTTCCTATTTTATTATTGTTTTAGATTTTTTATTAACGATTTTGTATGGCGCTTACAAATCTCTTCATTTAGAGATTACTGCCGCTGGAAAATTTATTATTTTCGATTTTATTCGGAATAGATTTTAACTACGTCATTCTACACTGGTTTAGTGTTGCGTATGGCTATTGGTCTCAACATAAGTGCGGTAATTTCATGGTAAAATTTACCATTTATTTGATTATACGAACAAAATTGTTTGTCTTTTTTTTACACTTGGCCTCGAATTCGAATAATTTGGTTTTCACATACCGCAACGATGGGGAGTTTTAGTATGTTATTTTCAACTATGTTTCGAACTTATTCACTAGCTTTCAGCTTGTTGAAAAAGTATGTATTCTTGAACGTATACTTTGACCAAATTATCAGAATTTATGGAAATATTTTTTTTTCATAATTATTCATAATTTTCAATTTATATATTGACATATTTATTGATGCTTCCTCAAAATTCTTTCGAAAATGCCTTGAGCTTCATTATTTTTAAATTTTTTTACGGACACGGTAAATAATAGTTAGTAAATTCCTTCACTATACGTTTAAAAGATGACGTATTCTTTTATATTACATACATATGTACATATATGTTTTTATATATCTCTGTATGTACATATGTCAATGTTTGATTCGACAATATTTTATATTAAATTCGATGTTTAAATAATATTTTACGAACTGAAAGGTTGGCAACCCTTTTCATAAAGGCATTTGTCAATTTCACACACAAGCAATGATTTGCAACACACTAAAGACGCGATATAATGAATTTAACTTAGCAGCTTTTTTAACACTTACATAAATATGTACACCATATTAAAAAATAGAAAATCTATAAATAACACTACTAAATTTATGAACATTCACTTGCGCTCTGGCTGAATACTTAATGCACGAAGAAAAACACACTACACTTCACGACGGCAGAATATAAAATGAAAGGCACAAAAACAAAATCGATAGGTATGCGATGGAACGTAAGTGGATGGTGTTTCTTTAAAATGGGCGGCTGTGTAGTTTACGTAGATAAACGAAGGTACAAATAATGAAGCAATTAAGGAAAAACATAAGGGGAAAATAGAAACATCGGTTTTGCGTATATGCATGAGAAGAGAAGAGTTTGTGGATTTCATTGTTAAATCGATTAAAATATAAACTAATTTTGTAGAGGTTTTCGAAGCGGAAAATTAAAACATTTAATAATAGGGGTGACCAAAATAGATAACATCAATTATAAGTATGGAAGGGATAAGTTCGGATGTAAGAGCATATTTTATGAAAATTGCGACAGTAGAAAATCAAAGATCAAAACTTTGAAAAAATCAAAGCAAAAAAACACAGAAATTTCGAATTTAATGGCGAATATTTATTATCATTTGAAAGAACATTCTTTGGCATTATTGTTTGGAAAATCATCTCTTTCAAATGTTGGCTGCGGATACGTTTCAGGTGGTCCATCCGTTGAGTCCAAATTTCGATGACTCCTCCAAGGCCTGAATCGAAGTGGGATTGTCCGCATAGACCTTAGACTTTACATATTCCCACAGAGTGTGATATCACACGATCTTGGTGGTCAATCGACTGGCCCAAAACGTGAAATATATACTCACGAAATGTTTCAAATAATCCATTGATTGATGCGGTGCGGGAAGTGGCACCGTCTTATCAAATGTCGTCGAGATCACGAGCTCCAATTTCAGGCGTCAAATAGCCGGTTACCATGGCGCAATAACGATCGCCTTTGACGGTTCGTTCTCACCGCGATAATTTTTGAAGAAATATGGACAAATTAATCCTTATAACCATACATCCAAACTACACCAGACCCTTATTTTTCTGGATTAAATGGCAGCTCTTGAATCTCTTCAGGTTGCTCTTCGTCCCAAATGAATCCCAAATCCAACAATTTTGTTTGTGCATATACCTATGGAGACAGAAATGGGCATCACCGCTGAACGAACGCTCGAAAACGTCGGATCTTCTTAGCAGCGATGTCGCTAGGGAAGGTCGCGCGACTTTAGTTCTTGCAAAATCTATATTTTGTACGCTTTCAATTAAAGATCTCGGTGTAAAATGCCATACGTCAGTCCGAGTTGCTGGGAACAGCGCCGAATCAACTCTCCACGGTCTTCGTGCACACTCTGCTATATATCAGGTCGGTATATTTTTTTCACTGCGTCCTGGACGTTGTCTATTTGGTCGAATATTTTGGTAGGCTGAATATGTTGACCATAAGTTGAGCGAAGCACGCGAAGCACATTCTTTAAAGAACGTGAATTTTCGAAATAAACTTGAACGATATGTTAACGTTGTTCAGGCGTAAGTCTTTCCATGAAGAAATGCCAAACAATACTGAACAAAAATAATGTGACAGCTTGACACGATTCACGCGTGTTCTTTCAAATAATCCAAATCTGTCAAAACAAGGCTATTGAAAAAAGCAACAAATTCTGAGCATCTTTGGCGTTAAGGGTAGGTTTCACTTCTGATATGATCTCCTTATGATCGCGTTTAGGGTTATCCTGAGAGATACATTTTACATCTATAGTCGCAATCCTTTGCTAGTCTTGTGTTCCTCTGCGTTGTTAGGCATATTTGGCACCCCCCAACCGATGTGGGTGGTGTTGATTTGAAATGCTCAGCAGGATGTTAGATGCCGAACGACACAAAAACCAAAACTACAACTAGGCAAAGATTAATGCAAACGATAACAGACAACGGAAACAACAGTGGTACAGATATTACAGATACAGGTAAGGGGTGTTCAGGAGCTAAACGCAAGTTTAGTTTCCTGAATGCCATATCGCCTGAGGAGGGGGCGCTGTTTGAGAAGAATGCCAGGAAGGATAATGACGTCATGCCCTCATGCAGCGATGCTCAGGATCAGAGGCAACAGTGCTTCCCCGACCTCGAAGGTGCGGAAAGGCGGAAATACCGCATGCGGTAGTAAGCGGAATAGCGTGGTTCGGAGCCGCGGACCAGTCAACGCTAATCCAACCGTGACGACTGGAAGCGTGAAGACGCGCCTTCGACAGCCAAACGCAAGCCACCAAACTCTAAGAGGAAGCTGTAACTAGAGGCTGTGCTGCCTCTGAACTACCCGGCGGAGACTCTTGGGGCAGAGGAGCTTACCGCTCTACAAGATCTCCTCATGGAAGAGGTGTATCCTTCCATGCAGTGTTCTTCAAGGGCTGGATTCTACAGGTCGACGGCAAGGATGAGGAAAGTGCTAACTGGCAACGGGAGATCACTCCGAAACTAGTGGGCTGGGTAGGCCCCATCCTATGAGTGAAGATGGGGAAGGACATCCCGCTCATGAACTCGTCAGGAACCAAAACAGAGGGATTATTACCTCGGCCTGGCGAGTGGCCGAGAGCAAAGTGGAGGGTTCTGGATGGAGGTTGAACTTGTGTGTGGACGACGAGTTCTACAAATTTATTCGGAAAGAGAGCTTCCGTCTGAATTATCGGTTCAGCTCGGTAGGCATGAGGCCCTACAAACCAAAGGTTACCGAAAAGTGAGGTACGGACGAGAAGATGCAGGTAGACGAGGAGGCCACTCGTCCCGCTCGTAGGACTTTAACTATCGAAGCTGCATAGACTCGCCTGCGTCTGCATGTCGGGTGTCATGAGCACTTGAGCATCGGTCAAGTCGTCAAACACACTCTGCTCCAAATGACAGCAGAAGGGTTTGGCAAAGATAAGGTAATTTCTTCCCAACGTATGAATAAGCTAAGTGGCGTCATAACACTGACTTTTCTCCTTAGGGATAGCATTACCAAGAAGGTAAACTTCACTAGGAAGTTTAAGATTACCTTCAGCAGTAAGGCCGAACGGAGCGACTCCGCTCTCCAGCCACTGGTTAGGGACAATCAAGTAGTACACTGACGGATCAAAAACGTTGGAGAGTCGCAGGACCGCGCACCAAACTCTGCATATCTATGGGTAGGTTTCCGAGCATATTCGAAGTAGAGGTATTTGCTATAAGTCGGTGTATAGAGTTAAACCTCTAACGCAACTATCGCAATGAACGTATAGCTATACTAAACGATAGCTAAGCTCAATATTGGTGCAAGAGTGTATAGAACGACTGAATAGTATATCAGAATGTAACTAAGTGCACCTTCTTTAAATGCCAGGTCACAAAGGTATAAGCGGGAATGAACTGACTGATGATCTTGCCCGCTCTGCAGCATCCACCAACATGGTTAGACCGGAACCTTCGGAACCGGTTGGCCCCCACACCATAAAAGAGCTGCTCCATAATGATGAAGCAGTGGGTACGGAGATGCTTTGGCAACAACTCCGAGGTGGGGGGTGGTTACAACCTCAAAAGGTTTAAATACGTAATCAATCTCCCAAGTTAAGAACTCAGGCTATTTGTCGCCTTCTACACTAGCCATTGCAAAATCAAGAAGCACTTACTTAACATGGGCCTAGCTTCTTGTGCAAATTGCCGATTCTGCGACTTGGAGTCTAAAACACCAGAATAACTGCTAATGAGCTGCACAGCAGCCTGTAGGCGCAGAATTAAGGCCCTTGGATCCATGTTTCCAAAAAGGGATCACAACGCCTCAATAGCACCTAGAAGTATATTGTCATCAATTTGCTAGGGCTAATTGAGACGTTATGAGTTAGGGGAGGGTACAATAGACCTTAGGTCGCGGTGCAATCCTCATTTACTTATCTAATCAATCTTAATCGAGTAATGCTTACACTCTTCGTGTTCCATGTCAAAATTATCACAATTGTGTTCACTCACTTTTGGCACTTTCGCTTAGCTAAAGCATAACATAATCTTCCACAGACAAAGGAGGCTCCCTGAAAAACAGGCACAAATGATTCAGTATACCGAAAATTACGTAGTTTTCTATCGTATGTTCGAAATAACAATGGGACATAATAAACACATAAACATAGAAACATGAAACACGACTGTTCCGTCACTACCTAGTTCACGTTTTACACTCGAAAACTTTTCTTGTTCATTGAATTCACCCAAGTCCATCCACTCGATACCGACAATTTTCTGTATACCGACAATGTTTTGTAACTTTGATAGCACATTCTCATCAGTTCCTACAATATTTCTATTATAACATGCATGTTTCCATATCCCATACAAAAAATAGATAAAACTAAAATTTTCAAACATTTTGTAAATAATAATTTGAAACTGAAAGCAATTGCAACCATGGAACGAATTTCAAAATGAAGAGAAATGCCGAATTGCATTGCAACGAACTGTTACGAATAAGAACGACACGATCTAGCCTACAACACAATATAGTATGGACGACAAAGGTTTTAAGTGTTTAAACTCAGTCTAACAGTCTAACTGTGCTGGATAACGTGAAAAAAGATCTCCCTTTGTAGTCACAAAAGTAAATATTCGAAACTTCTGGTAAAATTTATTGAACGTATAAAGTCGACTCAAAACTTGCAAATCCTGGCATTTGTCGGACAACTTTAAGTCGCACAAGATTGAAGAAAGAACTAGAACATTTAGGAGAGATTTGAACTACTGAAATATCTATTCAAATATAATCTTCAATTTAGATTTCTGTCATTTTGAAACACAAGTGTCTGAAACGATTTTTTAAAGTGAACTTTCATAAAGTGTTAAAAACTTATGATTTTATAACTCATAATACATTATATAATATGAATAATAATACTTAATTAATATCATTAAAAATATTTAATAAACTCATAAATAACTTTTTAATATTTTCTAAACACTTAAAAGAAATTAATTCAGTAGTAGGGGCAACACTCTTCCAAAATCGTTTTGCAACACCCACACTACGCGTACTTACATTTCACAAAATGGCAGCCGAAGCCTAACGAATGTAAAACTACGCACTTCACACATATTAAAGGATTTCACTCGAAAATATATTACACTTATATCAAATGTGCTCACAAGTATTTATAATTAGTGCACAAAGTAGTTATTATTATGTTTATTAACTTTCGCGTACCGAAAAACAAGCCTAACGAAGAAAACAACCGCACTACACGAAGGCAAAACAGAAAATGAAAGAAATTGCGTAAGAGCAAATGTGCATGGAACATATGTATGTGGATTCTGTTAATGTACATACATGTATACATACATATGTAAGGCTTGCATGCGAGAGCTAGCAAAAAGGAGAATGAGAATGGTGGATAAATATATATGGATAAATAAATAGGCATAGGCGATATTTTTACAAAAATCGAAGCGAATACAAAATTTTTTAAAATAATATGACAATAAGCTGCTTGTATTGATTTATTGTGCTCTTCCCTTTTCGCCAGTTTTATTTAGAGGAGAGGATAACATTATAGTTTTATATTTTAATAAAAAAAATATTTTTAAATCAATGTCAATGTTTTTAAACAGGAGACAATGGTGTCTTCATTAGGAAGCGCTGCATTGAAATTCTTTAGAAAAAAAGTCTTCGCTATCAGTTTGTCAAGGATTGTAAACTTCAATTTTTATTCAAAGGTTGCGTACTTTGCTATCCTGTCGACACAGGGGTGTACAAATGTCAGTAAATAAAATGTCTGTGTGTAAAATAAAATTCCATAAAATATGCGAAAAATCGCAATTCAGCATAGTTGAACATGGCCGGTAATATTATGCATACATAATAGTTATTAATCTGAATATTTGTAGTTGGCACTAGTTAAGTCAATTCATATTTGATTTTCCTTTTTAGTATTTAATTTTCAAAACCTTTGAAGCACCCTGCGTGGTAAAGGTGCTCAATTTTTCAGCGCCATCTAGTAACTGTTCTTCCGTATGTTCAACTGACATTTAAATAGGCAAATTTTATTGAAAAATAGCTATGATTGTGGTTGTTTCCACAAATAATAGAAACAACACACAGTTTAGTTTTAAATATATAGGCATTTATGTAAGCAAACAAATTCAAAGCACATGTATATATGGGCCATATTACGAGCTATCGACTCTCCAAAGGCTACATATTAGGTAAAAACGTGTATACAATAAATAGCACAAAATGCATGTCTACCTTACTAAATACAATTTGTATGTTGTAAGTTTCTCATAACAATCTATTTAATACTTTACAGATGGCTGCTCAAAGAAGTCAATGCAAAAGCCCAAAACATATTTTTAACCTGAAAAGTTTTGAACACAAAAATCTCAACCATTCGGAGGCGGTTGTACATACAAAGGTGCAAGCACTAGCACAAAATAAATGCAAGTACCGGTTCACACGCGTACTCTTTTGTAGCCAAGACCAATTTTTACAATAGAAATGTTATAAGAAGTGATAAGGTTAAAAATTGGCTAATAAAAAAAGTATATACATATATGTACATATGTATACACTCCAGAGCAGAGAGCAGCACTTCATTTCTTCCTATCGCCACAACTACATATAGTTTTTTACCTAACAAAACTCCGAGCAGAGCACATACATTTACATCGTTCTACTATGGCTCCCGTCAAAGTGAGAGCGGTAGCAATAGCAAAATTAAATGTTACGGGAGTAGCTATGCTCCGTCAGCGAGCGTAGCAGCAATAGCAAATGAAATGCTACGGGAAGCGTAGCTTTTCAAACGTTGGTTAGCGCCAACAGTAAGCATGCATATTAATAGAAATACCTACTCACAGATACTTACATTCACAACTACTAGTAAAAATACAACTTTTTTTGTGAATTGCTTAAAAAATACTATAAGTACAAAATTTATTTGTTATGTACAAAATACTTTTGCAATTATTCTAACTATTAATTTAATTGGTGTTCACAACTACATAGTTAGTATGTAATGAAAATACTTTAAAAAACGATAACATTTACGTCTATTAACTAATCTAATTAATAATTGCCAACAGTTTTTACTTAACATTCAATTAAGCTGTCAGCAACTGTTAAATAAAAACTTTAATAATATCATGCAATCTATTATAATTACAAAACTTTGTCACTTCACTTAACAAACTAAAATATTTAACAACAATCTTAAACAATTGCTTGTCTCTTCTTTTTCACAACTTTTTCAACATTATAAAAATACTCAAAAACCAATCATTGTAAACTTAATACAGTAAAATACACACTACGAATGAGGTACATTTAGATTATGGAGAATTCGTAAAGTGTCATATTCTGCAAGTCTAAAAAGACGGACTTTACTCACTTGCTGTACTTAAGATAAATAAAACTCAAACTCATTGTTCCTAAGTCGTTGGGTTCAAAAAGTGCTTTACAGTCTGCTGCTCTCGCGTGTGGCGGGCGTATATTTGTCTTGACCATTGTTCGACAACTGCAGATGCTGTGGAATCACCGCGGGACGTCCATTATGCGGCAGCACTTCGTCCACTGAGAACACAGAATTGTCATGACCGCGCATTTGACGTGTGTGTGCCTCCAGGCCATCGATTTTTTGTTCAGTAGCTGTTGTGGTAGAATCTACGTCCTTTGGTTTGCCTTCCAACAAGAAACAAGTGATGAAGAAAAGCACTGAACCTATTTTAGCGTAAAGTAAATAGAGTTAGAAGAGTTAGTAATTAGCTATCGGTTATTGTTATATACAAATCGAACTTACTTATGCCATAGAAGCCTGCGTAAAAGATCATGAACGCCTCACGGAAACCGATCATCTTAGCAACTGGGTCCAACAGGATGGGCAAATTACCACCAACATTGTTCATTACGAATAAAAAGACGCCAATGGTTGAGGAACGCACTTGCAATGGCACAATTTCCACAACAATCGCAAACACGATACCGAACCACATTTCGGCGAAGAAGTAACTGCAACCCAAAGTAATCATAGCCCATAGCGGATCATAGTACACAGAGCCGAATGCGGGTAATGTAGCGATCAGCTGACTAACAGCCAATACCAAAGCACGTGAGCGTATACCCATTTTAGCGACAATTTTATCGGAGACAACGCCACCAACAACCACACCAACACTACCAATACCAATGGTAACGGCGAACAACCACCAGCCGAGATCCACATCAGGGAAGTAAGCGTTGTAGTAGAGATCAGCATTATAGGCAAAGGTCATGCCACCAGAGTGACGAATGGAAGCGGCAATCATCAACATAATCATAGCAGGATTTATGATCACTTTCCACAAACCAATCTTTTTGCCATCACTAGTGCGATCGGCTTCGCCAATAGCTTTTCGTTCGGGTTCCTTAAGTGTGGTGCCGGTAAGCGCGGCTACCAACACGGCCAAGACGCCAGTACCCAGGTAACACATACGCCAACCGAGATTGAAGAAATTCGATTTGGTAATATAACGGCCCACAGGGAAAGCAATACCATAACCACCATAGATGCCCCAGTTGAAAATGGCCATAACAAGTGCGCGTTTATTTTCGGGGAAAATATCGGACATGATGCCGGTGGCTAACGGATTGCAGCCCGATTCACTGTAGAGAAGAGAGTTAAATCAATAAACATGCATATTAAAAAGAAGTTTCAAAATGTTGAAGGCTTACCCTAATGCCATGACCATACGCAACAGCAACAGCTGCCAGTAGGCGCCCACAGTGCCTTGCAATATTATAGCGACCGCAAAGATTAAAGTACAAACTGTCAACATTTTGACACGGTTATATTTATCTGCAGCGAAACCCATAAAGACACCAGCAATTGTAAAGACCAATATGAAGGTGGGGCCAGCAAGTATTTGATAATCAATACCCAAACCATTGTAGTTCCATTCACAGTATGCGGTGTCATTTAGTGATAAAGCAACACAACTGCAATTTGTTGAAATAAAACATTAAAGAACTGTACAAAAAAATATTAGCTGCAAGCGTTGCACACCTTTCTTCTTCCATGACCGCCGCACATTGCTGTGGTAGATCGTGACGTGTGAACATGGTATTATTCTGCTGACAAGCTTTATCGCCATAATCCAATTCAATGGCGGTCTGTTTGGAAGTAACACCGATGAGATAATGACCCAATTCACCGAGTACATAGCCAATTGTGAGTACGGCCAACGCATAGGAGTTGTAGTAACTGCTTACTTTCTTTATTATTGGAACCATTTTCTGTCTTAAATAAGTGCTGAAAAAATAAGGAAAGAATATTTAATAAAATGTATTTTAAAATCAGAAGTGAAATAAAACTTAATTTTAGGAAAAAAGCTGAAATTTAATATTTATTAAAATAAGATGTCTAAATATACCCTTCACAAATAAGAAAGTTTCCATACAAGAACTTCATTTTGATCGGCCCATTTGTATAAGCATGCTTTAATGGCCCGACCTGAACAGGTTGTACCCTTGACTTGAACAATAAACTATGACATTCCATGAAGATAGTCAAATAAGAAGGTTTGACCTATAAGAACTTGATTTTGCATATTCGTTCAGTTTGTATGGCGACTATGCTATAGTGGTCCGATATAGGCGGTTCCTTCAAATGAGCTACTTCTTGTGGAGAAAATTACGTGTGCAAAATACTATCTTAAAAGCTGAAGGACTAGTTCGTGTATAATCAGACAGACGGAGATAACTAAACCAACTCGGCTCCACGCGCTGATCATTTCTGTATGCATTTTACAGGGTCCCCAAAGAAGAAATTCTAGGTATTACCAACTTCGTGGCAAACTTAATACCCTCTGTTTAGGGTATGTAGATATACATTTTTTGGTATCGGCAATTTAAATTAACAAACGTTAAAAGGGAGAAACAATTGACGTCATGTAATAAATACAAGCAAGCGATATATTTTCTCAACAAATAATCACACAGAGCCAATAAATAGTTTATTGTGTTATTTATGTATATTTGTGTTTAAGTATCTAAATATAAGTACATATGCAGCTACACAAAACCAGGCTTCGTCACTTGTCTATACTTTAACGTATTAATTGCCAATTGTGCTACAATTCCGAAATAGTAATTTATTATTATTTATTTGCCAACACAAATAGTCATGATAAATTGCCGCTATGTTTGTTCTCATCTACATATGTATATATAAATTTATCTGAAGCATACATATGTTTGTATATCTATATGCACGCTATTGCTTGCTATATACATACATATACTCCTTGTAGAGAAAACTATTTCTGTGAAATCCATCCATTAGAACAATTTACATAACTTCACACATACTTTTGAACAAAATATCAACACCTTTTACGGCCTAATTTGATATAATTAAAAGCTACATAGTGGCTGCCAAATTGGTGCTTACTATTAATGCCGCGCTCCACATACCTTTCACTAATTCACTAACATATTTTTTTCCTACAGGGTTAATGTTTGTTTATACACTTGACAATGATTTATAGATATCGGCACTATTGTGATTTTGCAACGAATTTCTCAGCATGCTTTTGTGTGTGTTTAATAAATATTTCTAATAGTTGCACTCATTTTCAACGTGTGGTAATATTTTAATTGCACACTCTTTTTAGCAAACATACTTTTTTTTAGATTCTAACTTTGGATATAAGTAGAATGTTTCACAAAGTTTTGCCGAAAAAACGTGACTGGTATTTGAAAGGTAGAAAGGAAATTGCTTTTTTGCACGTTATTAGCACGGTTGTTAGGATGTTAGTGCTACCATTTATGGAAAACTAAAGCAACGAAAGCAGAAAATTGATTGCAGTGTCTGGTTAAACATGTGACATTGAAATATGCAATTATTTTTTAACGGAAACATACATACTTACATGGAAATGCTCTAAAGTGCATAGTGTACTTTTGCTTTAATTTTTATTAATATATTGCAATAAATATGTAATGTATTTTTATGGTTTTAGAAAAACTAGTCTACTAAATGTTAATAACTAAAGCACTTTAATTAAAAGTGCACGTTTAAAAACATCTTTAAGCTTTTTTGACTTGTTTGCATGCATGCACAAACATGAAATTCAAATAGGTACGAACTAAAACGGTTAAAAACATGTAAACGAAACATGTATTTTGTTTTTGTCTTTTTTCTACACGCCGAACTGAAATAAATGTCTATTCATTATTTATGTATAATTTTATCTATGTACGTTTAATTTTCAGCGACTTTTTATGTTTTTATTAATAATTAAATTTAAATTCAAGTCTTCATCAAACAAAATACACAAATATAATTAGTTGCTGCTAGTGGTAGTAGTAAAATGAAGTTATTGTAATCGATAACAATTTAAGGGATAATACACAGTAGTTGGTAAGCTCTGAGACCAGTGCTGGCAATAATTCAAAATAATTCAAAGAAAAGAAAATTTGATTTTAAAAAAGATGCTGTTAATTAAAAAATATATTTATTTAGTTATTATTGTACGAAATATTAAAATTACATAATTTGTATTAAAATATTTAATAAGGCGTGATGTGCTAAAAAATTGCCTTAAATAGCAGCTGCTATATTTCTGGTTAAACAAGATTTTGGCAACACCTCAGCTTTGATGTACATACTTATATATGTATATTTGTACGTATTTAAGTATATTTAAGAACTAGTTAAATTAGTTACATGTGCCTTAATAAGAATATGTTAAAGTTGTTTGTATTTATGTAAGTAATAGCATGGCATATTATTCCACGCCTAAACAAGCACGTGTGTGTGAGAAGTTTTTGCCCAACATTGCTATTGTATGTTTCTTTATTTGCATTATTATTATTTTCACTATTATTATATATATTATTATATGTATGTATGTATGTATGAGTGTATTTATGTTTTGCCTTTTCCACAATTCAAGCGGATATGCCGGCTAATGGATTTCAAATGTAAAACAATGTCTGAGTTCAAAAGCCAATTTGAAGGTTAGCGCGAAATAGGAAACTACGTAGACAAAAAATGCACAATCACCAGCAGACAAACGCAAAAGAATGCATATTATACCACCAGATATAATATTGTACAATACGAAAAAAGAACAAAAAAGCAAAAAACAAAGAACAAATTTGAAATATTTTGTAATTGCGATACCTTTCATTTAACTTATATGCATTAAATTAATAAAGCATTCATTGAATGAGCATAAATAAATTGTTATATTTCATTCTTTCATGCATTAAGCAGATACATCAATCGCAATTTGACAGCAAAGCTTTGGAAAAAGTGACAGTAGGTATGCTTTAATGTCATTATGAAATACAGCAAGTAGCCAGCAAAAAACAGTAAAATGAATATAAGAAACATTGTGAGATTGTCGATTCGCTATTGAGATTTTACTTAGATACTACCGAGATTTTACTTTATGTTCTGCGGTTTTATGCCATTAATTGACTTCGCGCACATAAAATGATTAATTTCCACACGCATTATGTGGTTGACATAAATGTATAAAATATTCCCATAATAATGAAGCATTAACCAAAATTCTTTTAACAAATGGAATAACCGGAACAAAATATGAATTTACATATGTATTAGTAAAGCGTTTTTTTTTTCATAAAAATATATCATAAGACTGTTTCTAATCGTATTACAAAAGAAGGCTGAGGCTTCTGTTGATGTAAAGACTTATAGTTTTCGGTAAGAAATGCGGTCATTTATACAAAAATC